>JAUELK010173927.1:0-11009 GCA_031471215.1 Gastropteron pacificum
CTTCTTCTTCTTCTTCTTCTTCTTCTTCTTCTTCTTCTTCTTCTTCTTCTTCTTCTTCTTCCTCTTCCTCTTCTTCTCCTTCTTCTTCTTCTTCTTCTCCTTCTTCTTCTTCTTCTTCCAATTATGACTGCAGCCTCATATACGGGGGGACTTCTGCAATTACGCAATGTGCCCTCAAACCTTTTGGCTACGCGCACACATTGTGATACCATTCAGTCGTCATTGCTTGCTTTCAACTTTGCTTCGAACCTGCGATCCCATGGTCGACACCTTGGTGTTGGCTGAACGCTTCACCAACCGTTTTGTGCTAAATCTACGGCTCATTGGGTATGGCAAGGCCTCTTGTTCAGCGACAATTAAATATTAATAGGACACTTTCGAACGGTTCTCTTGTCAAGCAGTCATTGATTGGTGGAAGTCAAAGGATTCTTCGTTGTGAATAGCTATACAGTAGAACCCAGATATCTCGACGTCTCTTAACTCGACTTTCGGCTTAAGTCGACTTGATTTGGAATTCCCCTTTTCCTCTATACAGTATTACTACGTCGACATCCAGTAAGTCGACATTTTTTACCTCTCTTTTCTTTTATGTCGACATGATGAACTGAAGTGCAAAGTGACATAAATAGTCACAATAGCACGAACCGATAGGCTCATCAAGATCTCCAGGGCCAAGCCGAGTGCATTGTGAAAAGAAGGATGGGCCCGGAGTGAATTACAGTCAATGAAATAAAAGCGTGTGACCTAGCTAGAGGATGGATAGGGGGGGGTGGGGTGGAAGGCATGGGCGGGGTGGGGAGGGAATGCATTGTACAAAGTAGTTTCCCTTGTTCCCTTCGAACCTGCTGCAAACTCTTGATACTCTTATGTCGACTTTCTCTTTACTCGACGTGATTTCAATAGTCCCAGCAATGTCGACTTATGCGGGTTCTACTGTATACATATTCAGGTATTTCCTTGATTTTGTCAGAAGAATGCTTTACAGACGGTGAGCTCTGTTTATTGTTGTTCTATTTCACTGAGACATTGACATTTTTAAAAATATGTTACGCGATCAAAGTGGGGATCCACTTACTTTTCCTCTATTAATACTTTACTTCAGAACTAGGACTAAGACTATACCGCCATTGCAACCTTCATCTTAGTGCTTGTCATGTATACCCATGCTACTTGTTTTCTTCTTTCCTATCTTCATTCAGCCCTTGCCAATTAGGCGTTTGTCCAATAATCATGCTATTTGACTCGTAAGGGAAAGTGGTCTGCTCCACTTCATTCACTGTATAGTCCAAAGAACATTTTTGCTTTGCATCTGACAGAGGAACTCGAGATGACATTGAGGGTGAGGATGTGGAAGAAGCCTACTACAGGTACATGGAGGAGAACCCTAATGCTGGTGTTATCAATGAAGAAGAGGAAATTATGGATTATGACAATGATGGAAACCCAATTTATGACCGTAAAAAGGTAGGTTCATAAGATTTACAGACAACCACAGCAAATTATTGTTTTTCTTACCTTCATTTTATACTAGCAGGGCTTCCCCGTTCATACGAACAGGATTGAACAACAGCTGTTTGCTTGCTATGTCTAGTGTCATTAT
The DNA here is from genome assembly GCA_031471215.1 of Gastropteron pacificum. Lineage (NCBI taxonomy): Eukaryota > Metazoa > Mollusca > Gastropoda > Cephalaspidea > Gastropteridae > Gastropteron > Gastropteron pacificum. Next base: position 1,601 of record JAUELK010173927.1, read on the forward strand.
CTTCCCACTCTCAGACACACACACACAGAAAGTGGGTTTTATAGGTATAGATTAGAATGCTCAAGAAGAAATCGTTTTGTAAAGATTTCCTTTTTTTTATTTTTAACCAACAAAATTTGACCTACAAGAGATAGATATATATTTAAAACGAACATTTACTGGACATTATTCGAACATTGATTTAACACAAAGACACTACAATGTTTTTTGGGGTAGGCCCTACCCTAGTTTCGCCTAAATGTCCGCTTCGCCTAAATGGGCGTTTTTTATTGTCACCCGAGGGTTGGGCATTTAGGCGGTGACCTCTTTACTGTGAACCTCCTTCTCCTGTCCAGGTTATTGATCCTTTGCCTCCCATTGATCACTCTGACATTGACTATGAGCCATTTGAAAGAAACTTCTACACCCCCCATGAAGAAATCGACATACTCACAGACCAACAGGCCCATGAACTACGACAGAAACTGGGCATTAAGGTATGGTTTGCTCACGACTGTCATGTTGTGCATCAAAGTCACTCCCCAAAGTGTTTTCCCTTAGATGATTTGAAAATACAGGATTCTACCCTTGCTTCACACTTTTCTTGACCAAGCGCTAGACCTTAGAGAAATTATTCCTGAACCATGTGTCAGTCTTAAATCTACCCCTTAAAAGACTTGTAGGCATTTTGTTGTTGTTGACAAGTTTATAATTTCAGTATCTTGTCTCTCTTTCTTCATGATTGTTTATTGTTTTTTTCCTAGGTGTCTGGGCTGTGTCCACCCAAGCCTGTGAGCAGCTTTGCCCACTTTGGCTTTGACGAAGCCCTTCTTGAGACTGTGAGGAAATCAGAGTATACTCAACCCACACCCATTCAGGCCCAGGTATGCAGTTAATGTTTGCGTTTCCAAATCTCTGAAGCTGTGAGATGTCTTGAGTCTGCTGAAGGCTGCAGATTGTTTTTAAGTCTCTGTCAATACTATACTATGTCTATTTTGGTGGTCACCACAAAATCACACAAGGACTTTTTAGGCTCAATAAATGTTTGTTTAAAAAGTGTTTGATATACATGTACACCACATGCTATGACTGTTTCGATTGTAGAGTATGTGATATGATTTTGGTTTGGTCTAAACAAAAATCTACATGGCTACAATGAGGACATGAAAACAATGTCCTTCATAGCAAAAACATGACTCGCATTGTAAACAGTGAAAGTTCAAGAAGAAGACAAGGAAGATTTGATTTTGAAATACATTTTGCTGCGGAACAAAGTTGGAACATTCAATTTTCAACTTAATACGTGTTCGTACTCCTGACAGGGTGTCCCCATTGCCTTGAGTGGGCGTGACATCATCGGCATAGCAAAAACTGGCAGTGGTAAAACAGCAGCCTTCTTGTGGCCGATGCTTATACACATAATGGATCAGGTAGGTTCAAGATAAGGCTGTTCATTCATGTGTTATAAAGACTTGATCTGTTGTGTTTGGTTAAAAAAAGAATGCAACCGCTAAAACAATGACTGGTCTAGTGAAACAGGAAAAGCAACAGGTTTTTGCTCACAGAGACAAAATGTAGTCCACTTGTAATGTCAGGAATGTGTAGGAAGTCTATGGATGATCTTCTTTGTGTATTAATTATTAACATTTTTATTATTAGTTGATATTATTATTATGATTGTTGTTGTTGATTGTATTTTTTTCCTATTACTATTGAAATGCATCCTCATGCTTTTTTAAACAAATGGCAGAATTTTAGACATGTTTCTTCATTTAGAGTGTAAAGTTACAGTGGTCTCCACCTAAATGCCCACCGCATTCGTCTAACTGTCTGCGTTTAGAGTGGAACCAAATTTTCTTATATAATTAACACCTGTAATTGCACGCTGATGTACTTTGCTTAAATGCCCGTCGATATGAGTGAAGATGATGAACACTGTACACGATGAGAGATGTAACAACACGCTATAGCAGACTATCTGCCCGCCAAGCACTCCCTGGCGGAGCAATAAAACATGCGGGGTGTTTCAAGTGTCTATGATGCTATATTTAGAGCCCACCTCTCCACTAATCCGAAGGTGTGAAACCTGACATGCACGCTGTACGTTGGCTAGTTTATGGTTGCGCAATCTTACCGGATGCGAGAGGCCTCGTAAGACAATGACTGTCGTTTGGGTATTTGCTCAGTCCCTTGCATTTAGGTGGAGACTACTGTACTTTGACACAATTTTCTGAATTCTTCCTGTGTACTTGATCATCAGAGAGAACTGAGGAAGGGTGATGGTCCCATTGGACTCATTCTTGCTCCAACTCGGGAGTTGTCGCAACAGGTGAATAACTCAGAAAGGATAAACCTTTGCGCAAAGATATGTCCAACTTTTGTACCTGAAAAGTGCATTTTTATATTTAAGAGAAAGTGTGATTGCTTTGTATTTTTGTCTTCCTTTGATTCTGAGAAACTGAGTTTAATGATTCAACCTAATTTTCATTTCTATCATCTTTTATACATTTTGAATACCATTGCTGTTGATTTCAAGATTTTTATTTGGAGCTCAAGTACAATCATGCATAAGAGCAATTACTGAAGTAATGTAACATAATCTATACAGTGATACAATGTTAGAAGGTATACAGTTCTTTTATAAATATGGTAGTACTTCCTTGGTATTCTTCATGTTACCAGGGTCTTCCCTTTTTAGAGTGTTTTGTTTGGTCATCAATACAGAGTTTAATGTGAGCCAAGAGCTCGCTGCTGCACTTTTGACTGTCCCATACCCAATTAAATCCTGTGCTGTACAGTGTTTACTTTACTTTCACGATCCACTTACAATCTAGATTCCCTGATAGTACCTCTTGGAGCAAAATTCTATACTGAGTACAAGTTTAAAACCCAATTCATGAAAGCTATAGCTGTGAAGCGTTATGTTTCCTTTTATTCATGGTAGCATAGTTTTCAGACTTGCTGTCAGATAGGCCATGTATCATTTTCCTGTCTCAAAACTTGTCGTCTACTTCTGCAGATCTACCACGAGGCCAAGAAGTTTGGCAAAGTGTACAACATCAACGTGGTGTGTGCCTATGGAGGGGGCAGCATGTGGGAGCAGTCCAAGGCCTGTCAGGAGGGGGCAGAGATCATAGTGGCCACTCCGGTATATCATTTTCATATTCAAAACCCTATTACCCCATCCCTGAACTTGGGAAAAAAACAAAGCTCTTGTGGCAACTGTGTGTTGGCTGGACAAAAAGAAAGTAACAAGTACCTAGAAGATAGATATGCAAATCTGTCTTGTCCAGCTCCTTCCATAACACACTTTCTTGTAGGCCTACATATCAATTAGCCATGCATTTCACCCCATCACACTCTGCCAAGTTTGGGGTATGCTCTTACATGGCCACTAAAGTATGAAACACACTGTGCATATATGTTGAAAGGATAATTGTCTGAACATCCTTTTGACAGTTTAACTCATTGTGCCCATCATTTCTTCTTGTTCTAGGTGTGTTACTCATGACACACCTGTTGTTATTAAAGTGGAGTAGTCACTGTTTAGCAATTTCACCTGTTGTGGTTATTATTGTAGCTGTTATTCATATGTTGTTGGTATGTGTACTAGTATTGATATCATTATTATTACTACTACTCTCCTTTCTTTACTTTCCAGGGCCGTTTGATTGATTTGGTCAAGAAGAAGGTTGCAGATTTGAGTAGGGTGACCTACTTAGTGTATGATGAAGCTGACAGAATGTTTGACATGGGCTTTGGTGAGTCCTTTGCTACTTTGTATTTTCCTTACATTTCATTTTGTCCCTCTCTGTTAATTAGTAGAGTATATTAAGATAAGATAACTTTATTGATCCATTAACATGGACATTTGTTTTGGATGTATTACATGATGTGTTGACACAACAAAATTACAATGACTTAAAATGACATGTGATGAGGCATTCACACAGACACATAACAGGCGCACCAACAAACAGATATGCCAACAAGCATACATTCACACAAGCATACAAATCATGTACAAATAGATATTACTTTTTGAATTCACTCTTGCTCACATTATCACTTTGCTTCCTGATCTCAACATTCTCCTGGACATTGATGGCACAAATGACATTTTAAAGTGTTCAGTCCGAGATTTTAAACACAAATATCTGTTCATTCTTTTCGATCTTTTAAATTCACGAGACAGTGGGTGAGTATAATCATTCATGATTTTGTAAAACTTAGAAAGCGAGTATTTCTCAAACAACATTTCATGGGTTTCTCCCACAATCCTTTCTGCTCTTTTAACAATTCTGTTTATTTCACTCATATCGTTCTAAGCCTGTATTTTTTAGATTATGTGTACAATTATTAAAGTATTGAAAATTCACATTTGCTGATTCTATTTACTTTCATTCAAAACATAGTTTTCCTGTTTTAATACAGAATGATGAGAATGTTAGTGTCGTTAGAAATTGTATCACATTATTCAGAGAAGCCATTGTATCCAATGTCGGTAGTTAATAATGTGAGCACACACAAAGCTTACAAGTATATCCAAAATAATTTGATAAAACCTCTTTTCTGTGTTTCTCTTTTCCAGAGCCTCAAGTGCGATCAATTGCCGACCATGTGAGACCAGATAGACAAAGTAAACCACTCTTTTGTCTCCTTTGCTTTTATGTGTTACTTTAGTATGTCACTGTTCAGTTGAAATCAAAAGTTAAAAATGTTGTAGTTCACATTTTGATATCAAGAACTAACTTTTCTTTCATTGTCATGAAGTTCCATGCTATTTTAGAGCAGATATCCTAACAGTATATTTTTAAAGATCTGGGTAGTTGTTTACATTATTGAGGCAATCCACTAGACTGTAAAGTATCTTGACATACAAATCAGCTCTTATTGAATTGTGATAATTTCACTTGATGTTATTTTATCCTTTTTAAAGTGTAGTGAATTCACACTTTAATGTCACAAACAAATAAAACACATTTGAATGTTACAAACAAACCATTTTTTGCTGTATTTCAGCCTTGCTGTTCAGTGCTACCTTCAGGAAAAGAGTGGAAAAATTGGCCCGTGACATCTTAGCAGACCCAGTGAGAGTGGTCCAAGGCCAAGTGGGAGAGGTAAACACACTCCTGAGCCTGTCCCACAAGGCTGTTCTTTTAGCTAAATCTAGATGTGCTATATACAGTAAAACCTATTTACCTTAGGCTAATGGAAGCTGTAGACCTTGTAAGCCAACATTGCGAGAATAGGCTGGGTATCAGGATGGATGAGCGACAAAGAGACAAGCGTATGTCTTCTGTATTGCAAATAAATAGGAAAAAGCATGCAATGATCGAACATAGAATGTCTTCTGTATTGCAATTATACAAAGGAAAAAAACTTGGAATGATTGATCACAGGCGGATGTTAGCTGATGCAGGTCCAACCCCCACCCCCCTTTTATTTTTTTATTTTTTTTTGTGTTGTTTCTTCTTTCTTTCTGCAAATGTTGATGTTTAAAATGTTGTTGTGTAGGCCAATGAGGACGTCACCCAGGTGGTGGAAGTGCTGCCTCCAGGCCCTGCCAAGTGGACCTGGCTCATGCGTAGACTGGTGGGATTTACGTCTGGTGAGTTTTTCCTTGGGTCTGCAATGTTGAAATGACCAGATTATTATTGAGGGATTTACTCGCCCATATCACAAGAATGTGTCATTGTTACAAGAATAACCCGCAACATTCTCTACGGACCCCCCAACCAGCTCAGACAGTCCTACAAGTACACAAGATTGGCATTGGCTAACAAGAGTGAATAACTCCACGGCAGGGAATAGCAACAATAACAATTGTGACTGGAAAGAAAATGTTTATAGATATGATGACATCATAGATCCATTTCTCAAATCATTTTGCATAGTTTGCCTTTGAGTTGTCCCTGTTTGAGAGGAGGGTGAGTGTTTACAAATGTATTCATGGAAAGGTCAAGACCTAAGCACAACCCTATATACAACTACAGACCAGCTAAGGAATACCTCAAAATACTATTACATGGCATTGGACTCGATGATCGCTGGATTAGAAGAAGAATGGAAAGGTCAAATCGTCTCTATTGTTGTTTGCTTTAGACTATGTACATTCTCTGTGTATTTGCATACCCATGTGATTGTTAAAAAGTTTTGTCATGTATTCATCAGAGGGTACTGTGCTCATCTTTGTAACCAGAAAAGCCAACTCTGAGGAGCTTGCCACAAACCTTCGAGCCAAGGACTTTGAATGTGAGCTTTCAGTGTGGTTTGATATTTTAGGCTACATACAACAGAAGTGATGGACAAGGACATCCATATATTTCTTTGACTTCTAAGTTGAAAGAAAAATGGCCATGTATTTGACCATACCCAAAGAGCAGGAGCATATGTATCATGTCTTGAAAGCGTTCCTTCTTTCAACTATAAATTAATAAGAGAATACATTTTAGTCTGTTCACACTTACTACAAGGGCCTTATCACACCGAGTGGATTTATACGTCTTCAACAAATCCTTGCCAGCACCGTCTTCACATCCTTGGTGTCTGTAATGTCCTATAAGAGGTATACTTCAGGTGTAGTTAACACCTGACAATTCTCCATCCGTCAATTAGGTATTTCTTCCCAAGGGGCATTTTTACATTTGACCGATGCAAACAACCCTCAGGGCTACGTTCACAAACATGATGTTCAGTATATTTTTTTTATAATAAAAAAATGTCGACCGTCTGGATTGAATGGTCACAGTGACCTAGTCACATATGTTCATGCATTTTAGTATTTTTAGACTGATTTTTATATTCAAGTGTAAAGTGTTTTGGAATATTGTTGTTTATGGAAAACACTCAAATAAAGTTATTATTATTATTATTATGTCACGTGACCTCATGAAAGTACCTAATTGAAAACTGGTACATGTTGGTCCCCAGTGGGCTTGATGCATGGTGACATGAGCCAGGCAGAGAGGAATGACATCATCAGTGCATTCAAGAGGAAAGATTTTCCCATCTTGGTGGCGACAGATGTAGCAGGTCAGTGAACACACAGACAGGCCGGGCTGAGGGATTGATGTTTGTTTTTTAACAATACCAATAAATCTTGTGTAGCGCTTTGAGCTATCCAGGGAAAGTGCAATACAAATGCTTTTATTATTATTAGCAAGGATACAATCAAACTTCAAAGTGCTCCATTCCAGTGCTGCATGTACAAGATGAGGATAGGCTCAGAAAAAAACATGTTTTCTCTCCTGAAAGTAGTGAGGATACAGTAAAACCCCTTTTGGCGCCATGTCAGATCATGTCTCTGTATCTATCCCTGTGTCCAGCCCGAGGTTTGGACATTCCACACATCCGCACAGTGGTCAACTATGACGTGGCCAGAGACATTGACACTCACACACACAGGGTGGGCAGGACTGGACGTGCCGGTGAGTCACTCTCTCACCACTGGTCACTCTCTCACCACTGATCACTCTCTCACCAACTCTCTCACCACTGGTCACTCTCTCACCATTGGTCACTCTCTCACCACTGGTCACTCTCTCACCACTGGTCACTCTCTCACGACTGGTCACTTTGACTTTCCTAGATGTAATCTATGTGTACACATCCATACGATAGTTGTATTCTTTGAAAATATGTTTTGTCAACATTTTGCTCTCTTCACACAGGCGTAAAACTATGTATGATGACTTATCTGAATCAAATATGTCAGCGAAATAAAGAGACTTCTAAACTTTAAGTCAAATTGGGCTAGGAGTGAACACCGATGTTAAGTACTGTATGAATGAGCATATTATATTATTCTTATCACACTGTGTCCAGGCACCAAGGGCCATGCATACACTCTGGTGACAGAGAAAGACAAGGAATTTGCACCACATCTGGTGAGGAATCTGGAAGGAGCCAACCAGTATGTGCCACCTTTCCTGCTGGATTTGGCACAAAAGGTAGGTGTAACTGTAATAGTCATTGGCATAATTAGTGGAAACATACACCTTGAGGTGTACAGTGCTCTTGCTGACTAACTCTTTGGAAGAAGTTTCATACCAGAACATATCAACTGGCAACAAGGCCAACATCGTATTGTGTACCATTCATAACTTAGCCTCAAGAGTGAATAACTTAATATGCAAATGGGTATGAGTAAAAGTAATAAATGAATATGCCTCTATAATATTTCATCATCCTGCTTATATCATTTTGATCACTTATCAAAGTAAGCCAACATTTGTAGTCGACAGAATTCACATGAATTAGAGAGCATGATTGTGTTGTCATCAGTTTGCTATGTTATTCAACATTGTATTCTTCAGTGAAGGAGAATTTCCTACAATTTGTTATTCTTTCAATCAATGCTTGTAATTTCAGTGCCCTTGGTTCAAGAAGAATCGGTTCAAGTCTGGGAAGGGGAAATCCATGACAGGGCGGGGACTCGGCTTCAAGGAACGGCCAGGTCTGGGCTCTGAAACGGTGAGTCCACTCTTGGCTACATGGGATTCTATGTTTCGCTAAAAAAGCATTCAAGTTTTGCTGTCTTGTTACCTAGGTTGTAAAGAAATCTTTAAGTGCAGAAATAGAAATCCAGTCCACATGAAATGAGATCACAAGCACGGATGACTGTTTAAGATTCATTGGTCATATATCCCAGCCCACAGCCTGTGACGTTTAAGTAGTCTGATCTACTTCGCTTTCACCATTACTTTCTGTAAGTTTCTTAATCTTATGTTGTTCAATGATCGAGTGAATTACAGGCAATCAATTACAGCAATGTCTTTGATACTGTATTCTGTATGTAACTAGATGTGTTTTAAATGACTTGTATTTTGGTTTCCAGAGTACCAAGGTCCAGGATGGGATGAGTTTGTCCAGTTTTAAAGCAGCTCCCAAATCAGCTGCATTCCAAACTGACAGGGTGTCTGCCATGAAGACCGCTTTCTATGTGAGTTTATGTTGCAGGGCTTTTTGTAATATTTCATTTTGGTTTGCACTTTTAAAAAAAGTTCATTCTTCATATGATGGTATTATAATAATAGGATGCACCACATTTTAAAACTTTTTTTGTGTGCTGAGGAAGATGGTTATTGAAATTGATTGGATTTACATCTTCATACTTCATGGATACGTCACATTCTCATTTTCTGTTTCCCCCATCACTCCCTCCTTCAGAGTCAGTTCCGATCCAGCTTTGTGTCAGCGGTGGAGCAGGATAAGTCTGCGAGTGAGGAGAACTACGCTGCAGCAGGTGGCAGGTCCCAGCTCAACGCTTCCTTACAGCCTCAGATGGTTCAGCCTTCAGGCCAGGGGGGGGCCTCCAGGGTGGGGCTGGGCCCGGAGGGGCCGGCCAAGAAAAATAGGAAGAGTCGTTGGGACTGCGGGAGGGGGAGCTGGGGGGGGGGGGGGGGGGGGGGATGGGGTATGTGTGTGT
>JAUELK010174038.1:0-11007 GCA_031471215.1 Gastropteron pacificum
CAAGAGCAATTCATGAAGTTTAAGAGATATTTCGGGACTTGAAGCCTACACAAACTGTTTTATAAGATGTGTTTCCTTCCAAGAGGTGAACAAAGTTGATATCGATATTTTTACTCCCAATACTCATATTCAGACTGGATCGAGCCCCGCAGATTCCCTTAAGGGCTCAAGATCTTTACAGCAAACAGTTGAACATTGTCAAATATATTTAGACTTCCTATATTAAAACATATGTATATTCCACATAAGCTTACTACTAGTATCTAGATCTAGAAGCAGACCACATTTTTTTCTCTACCTTGTAAATGCACCCACAAGTGGAAAACAATTTAAAATTGTTCTTCACTTGTGGGTACATTTACACGGTCAGTAAATAATCCAGTGATGATAATGGGAAAGTGTCACAAAAAGGGGAAAACCACAGTTCACGATGTAATTTCACTGGGATAGGTCTTCATTCAGCTTGATGTTTATCAGCTTTTATCTCTAGACTAGTGGTTTTTTAAAGTATTTTGAGACACTGGTACAGATTACATGTAGTTTTAAGAATCAGTTATCACTATCTTATCCTATGTATCCTATGTAGTGTTGCAGGACCTATACGGCTCTATGTAAAAGCCTAAGCTTAGATCCTATCTCATCGTAGAAATAGAAGACGCAAGTTCTACTAATTTCAACATTGGCCGCTGGAAGCACTGATAATAGCCGGATTTGTATAGCGCTTTTCCACTTTGAGCTCAAAGCACTCGACAGTATTTTATTACCCTGACAGACCTGTTTCATTCCAAAGCCATCTCAACCTCCACATACCAACATTCTGACAATATCTTTCACTGTCCATAGTCGGGTGCAAAGCAGAAGGAAAGAGGAACTTTGGTGAAAAAGGCATCCATTTTGGTGCAGTATTACCAGATCTTTGAAGATTTCAATGTAACCTGGTCGTGGAAAAAACAGTCTGGTCATGGAATTTTTTCCCCAGCTGTCTTGTATGGACCCTGCAGTACTTTGCTCACATTTTTACTTTCCTGATTGCTTCCAGATAGTTTTTCCATACTGTGACTGGCAGGATTAGTTTATGCTATTTTTTTTATTCCATCACAGGTCTTGCCACGTCTTTCTTCAATGAGAAGAACAAGAACATTGTGCGTGATCTGCTCGATCTCCTTGGTGAGGCCAACCAAGAGGTGCCCCCATGGCTGGAGAGCATGTCTGTTGATGTCAGGACCATGGGAATGAACAGGCGTGGAGGAGGACGAAGGTAAGATAGATGAAAACCATCTTGTTCAATCTACACTAAGAAATTTATGAAGAGAAAGAACTTGTCGTAGCACTCGGACAATTTTCTGCCTGTGAATGATGCTGTAGCTTGTCAAAAAATCTCATTTATCAGGCCCATGTCCTTTGCAGTGAGTTTGTAGATGGCTATGAAGTTGTGAGTGTTGTTGAGACAATATTAAGTACACTTGTCAGTATGCATTATCTTGTTTTATAACTTTTGAAAAGGGACTACTATTCAATTGCATCATCAAGAGTTGTGCCCATTTTATATTTTCCACCTTCCATCCAGCTGTGTCAGCAGTGTTAGCAAGCTGCCAGCTCTTTCAGACACTACAAAGAATTTTCATACTGTGCTACAAAAGACTTTTAGTACCATATTTGCAAGGTTGTTTAAAAACCAAGACTTTTCTCTCTTCTACCACAGGTTTGGCGGCACTGGCTTTGGTGGCCGTGATTATCGTCAGCAGAGCAAGACCCCAGGAGGAAAGCCGTTCAATCAGGGTGGTGGCAACTATGGCGGCCAGCAGGGCTACAACAACTTCACCAGCTACCCACCCCCAGCTAATTACGGCGGGAGCTACGGAGGCTCCTACAGCAGCGGCGGCGGCGGCGGCGGGCCTGCCAACGACTGGTGGGGCAGCAACAACTGAGCAAGCCACTGCTTGGAACAGCAGGGCAGGAAGCTGATGGGGGCAGGCTAGTGGACAGAGGGATTCTCAAGGATTGAGTCTTTTTTTTAAAACCTAGGTTTTGTTGTTTTATTTCTTGAACTGTTCTTAACAATGTTGCATTGACCACAATAGTGTTGAAATTGATAGTTTTTTGCCTTTTGTCTCTTAACCTTGAAAAACATTTGATTTCTATGTCTATGGTTGTGTTGTCATCCTGGTTGTAATCATTTTCTTAGATTCCAACAATTGCGGTACCAATGCCCATTCTTGTGTAAGTGTTGATTTGGCTGGCCCCTTTCAGCATCACTCTGCTACTGTCTGTCCTCCTCTGTGCTTTTCTTTGTTTGCCTGCCTACTTCCCCTTGGTCTGGGGGTCACTGCACCTAACGCAACTGTGAATTTGTTGTCAGTCTGGAGTAGTGTTGACTTTTTTTCCCATTTATCTCGTTTGTCACACTTGGGCGAACATGCGGCATGGACCAGACATGCGTTAATACGAAGCTTTGTTCAAACTCTGAGTAAGAAATGATGCATAACAACCCCCTCCCTGTAAAGCAAAAAAAATAAACCTAATCTCATTGTTTTTTTTGCCAATAGTGTTTTACTCCTATACTTCTTTCGTTTTTTTCAAAAGTAGTTTTAACACAAATCATTAACCTCTGCATGAAATTGGCTTTTAATTCCAGCTACCTCTATGTTTGAGCATAACAACATAACAATTTTCTCAGGGGAAGTTTGTCTCCGTGTACATTGCTCTTGACATGAGAGCAATAGATCATGGCTGCGGAGGTTCAATGTTATCATGAATGAGGTAGAACCTCTATCACAATTGTTGATTTGTCAAAGTCAGGAGAAAAGGATATCTGATGCGCTACAACATTATATCATTGACCCAATATATCTTACGTGCATTATAGATAAGTTTATATTCCTTCACCTTGTGGCATTGATGGTGAAAACTAGATAGTCCATTAGACATTGACACTGCCTCAATAAAGGCCTTGCATCGGTGATGATGCCCTCAATGTTCATCATTTTGTTGTATCTTTTTTACAAATGTAATGTTTATAAGTCAACAGATACTAGAACTAGACTTTATGACATTTGGGAAAATTGGCGTAGAATAACACCAGTATCTCTTTTACTCTTGGAGGGAAAATTGGCGCAGTATAACAGCCGTACGTATCTCTTTAACTCACCAGATGGGTTGTCACATACAATACAATGTAGATGAATCAGATAGGCCTATCAGATGTGTGGTCTTGACATGTTGACTCAAATTGGCTATTGGGCCCAAGAATAAAGTACGTTGTTGATTTAAAAAAATTAAGAATGGTGCTGCTTCATATAGAATTCTTACTCGCGTAGTGCTTGCGATTTGAAAATTCATCAACTGCAGTGGTCCTTTCAAAGAATGCTTCACATCATTTCTTGTCTTGTGCCTTGGGAAAGATTGATAGCTCATAACCTTTTCATATGTTGTTTTATAGTTGATACTATTGCCATCATACACCAAAGTCCGAGACGGTCAATTTAATCAATCTCGAACTGATTTTTTTTGTTTCTTTTACTTTTTGTAGAGCGACAGGCTGGTCCAATAATTTCCAAGGTATTTCCTTATTTTCTGTTTGATTCCTGTCACAGACTTGGCTGCTCAGTAGCTCCATCCAATGTCTTTGCAGACTTGTCATTTGGTAGTTGGAATGTATGGTCTAAGAAGAACTGTTGTCTGCAGAAGAGAGAATACTGTTGCCACTTGTTGACATTCTTGTTGAAGCATTCATAAAACCCAGAGTCTTTCATGCCCTCTGCCAAACAGTCATGATTTGCTAGTTTGTGAAGAGCAAACATGTGTTCCGTTGTCCAAATGCATTCGTATTAATGTGTCAATGCGGATTGCAGAAGGCATGATTTACCAACTCACCTTTGGGTCCTTGTCTGTCTCATTATCAAATGTTTTATGGCACTGCAAGGCATCACTCATTCAGGGTCTCTTTTTGAGTACTCTTGGTTGTGTAAATTTCCATAAAAGAGTTCAGTCTGTTCTCTTAATGTTCTCATTCATTGGACTTAAAGTGGGAGAAGTTAATATTTAATGCAGTATTCAAATGGTTTGTTGTTCCAAGTTGGATTTTCTGTGTTGGTAAAGAATTCTTTCTAGCACTTGTTGAATGTGAAGCATTTGTTTCTGGGCCACTTAAGTTCAAATTTTGTCTTGAAAATTGAAAGGCAGCACTTCATTTATTTATTTCTATAGATTTGATCATGCCATCCATCTGTTGGCAAGAGAAATGAATGAGTGGGATTGTTGATCCTTCTTGTTTGTGAGGCTTTAAAAGAGATGAAGACTCATTATATATTCAATATCCCCATAGTATGTTTGATGTATGGTGGGGTGTGGTACTATAGTCTGCATTTATGTTCAAGATAAAACAGTATGGGCCCAATATGCAATTTCCTTTCTTAAAAGGAATGGTCGGTTTGTTGTTTCTGTGGAAAAGCTTTCTATATGTCCTGGAGAGCTGTTCCCATTTATGCTACAACAGCGACTGTCAGTCCTCAGTGTTTTATCATATCTACTAAAGAGGTCTAGAATTTAGTGATAGCTGATGTGAATCTAAGTGGTGCCCTAAATAAGGTAACATTGTTGGTCTTGTTAAAATGATGCAAAAAGTTTAAGTGTCGATCTCCAATTTTTTAACCAGTCAACTGGTGGTCAAGAGATCCTTTTTGTTTGGATGGATAAATCTTCGGTCATCTGTCAATCTTCAGAGAGCAGAGCTGAATTTATCAATGTGTTCAAAACTGGGTTGAATGACGTGTTGGTGATCTCACAGCAAACCCCAGTTTACTTGTTGAGGTTACCAAGAGCTTAGTATTGTGACTTTCTTGTAAAGGTTAAGCTTGATGTATGAATGCGTTTACTTTTTAAAGCTCATATTAGTTGCAAATCTGGAGGAGCCGTGCGTAGAAAGTCGAGTTGCTCAATCCTTTTCCAGTGTTGGTTTCTCTTGCGTTTTCAATCCAGGTAAAATGCCTTGATAATATGAATGTCACCTGACATTCCTGTTCATTGGGATCATCTCATAAGATAACATTGTTTATACAGCCATGATATAGGTTTAAATTTTTTGCGTGGAAGATTGCCACGCAAAAAATTCTCCCCACAATTTTTATACACTTTCCCTATCTGGTATACGTGCTCGAGCCCTTTTGCTCAGTCTACAGATTGGGCAGAATCAGAGTTGGAACAATCTTTGAGTATATTATTTCTCCACATGCAAGGAGTTGGTTTTTTTCTCGCTCTCCCCAAATATATTTTACATTTTTGCTCCTATATTTGTGGCGAAAAGAGCATAAATGTTTGACACCTGAAGTGTAGATTACATTCTGCCTAGTCATGGTGACGCCTCTCCCATCAGCTGTGTTGGTTTTGTCGCCATTTATGAGCTGGAGTCTACATCTGATATGAAACTGGTGTGCATTTGTACTCTCCCTAGGGGGGGGTCTGTCGGATCGGACCCCACAGCATATTATTAACCAACTTTATTGGATCAATGCCACGTTTTTTTTTACATGTCAAGTGTTGACCAAAGCTTATATTTTTACTTAAAATACAAGGTTGCATCGTGTTGTTTTTTTTCTTCTTATATTGAGCCTGAACAAGGGCTGTCAGAGGCCTAATCTCAAAGCATGATAATGAATGCGACCTTGAAAAACGTGTTGCATTTATGTGGAGGAAATAGTGTATGCATATCTGGTTCGCCGCCAAGTGTTGCCCTTCTGATTTTTATATATTCCGATATCAATGTGACAGCATTTTTTTTTTTTATTATTGGTATTGGTTTATGAATTGCATTCTTGTTGGTGTTTTTTCCTTTGTGTTTTTTTTGTTGTTGTTTGAGCCTATTTCAATTTGGCCCTCTTCGTACTTTGACAAAGAGTCCATTTATGTCGTTTGTCAGACTGTTTGTGGAGAGACATGCTTAATGATGAACCTTCCTTTTTTTTATTCTTCTTCTGTACTTCTGAAACCTGCATTCCTATGCGAGAAAGAATGGAATGTTGTACCTGTTAACTTATCAGCAATGCAGGCATTTTTGTGTTGCGTTCATCAACAAACAATGAAGGAAAATACATGAAGCACAGACACTATTGCACCTATTGTTGTCTGTAACATTTATGTGTTGAGGAGTTCAACAAATACATGTAGCAATGTTGTGTACTGGTGGGATTTATGACTTTGCAATGGGAAACCACATAAGAACATCTTGATTTTTAGTTTTAGTCTGGGGTGATTAGATAAAGTACATTTTAAATTCAGATTCAATGCATCTAATCAACTGTTGGTTCATAATGTCAAGTGAAGTGATGCTAGAAAGCTGACTAAAATGTTTAGATGTTTATTTAATATTTGTTTACATGAAACAATGTTTTGCTCTCAAATAATAGAAGCCTATTTCCAATAATGTATCTCAAGCTATCACTATCAATGAACAGTGAGGAAGTGGAACCTGTATATTGTATTCCTTGTGATTACTTGGAACTAGGCGGCTGTAAATCACCTTTCTGGTTGGTAACTTTTAAATTCAGACTAAGAAAGCTGTGCAACTTTACCCTGGTCTCCTTAAATTTCCATCAAATGACCACTGTGTAAATCACAATACTTTTTTTTCCTGTAGTCTTTTTTGTTGTTGATATGATGCAGGAATGAGTACATATTATAATATTCTGCTTTGCAGTCAACTAGGAGGGTTACATTTGTTCCAGTGCCGCCCCTAATAACTTTGTCCCTTTGATGGCCTACCCTGCTTATATGTCCAATCTGAGAAGGTGGTCATCCATATTCAGTCCGCTAGCTGGATCTGTGTGTGTGTGTGTGTATCAGCTGAAGAAAATCTCATAGATTCTAGATTTAAGTGTTAGGGAGGCTAGCTGGAGCCAGGACCAAAGAAATGCCATCAATAGGATGAAGATGTATTGGTGCAGGCGGCACCCCTCCATGTGGCTCTCCTTGCCTGCACTGCACTCTGCAGTCAGAACAACACTCATTAGGGTCTTGAGATATGCCTCAAGCCCTCTGCTATCTATCATTGTTCAAATCCAACTGGGATCCTGAAAGATCTCATACTCCTACCACTTTCATTGATGATATGATGTGTTGTTTTGACCTCAGTATTTGTGAGGCTTCATGCTTTGTTGATTGTGTCACTGGATGTGATGCTTCATGTTGGGGTCAAGACAAGGCATTGTCAGTCACTCTGGCATTTTATTTTATTCAGGGACAATTGAGATCACACTGTCCGAAGTCGAATCAAAATCTGAAATGGTAGTCATGCTTACTTTTCTTTTCACTCTTCTCTCCAAGACACTTTCACTTTCAGAAATTGTTAGTGTTCTCAGTTAAAACTAGAAACTGTTTGGCAGACTCATTCATTTTAGCTTGCAACATTTTATTTGTGTTCTTAACATTACTGGTACCGGGCCGTTAGAAGTCCCTATTTTGACGATTTAAAAAAACAAAACGGTTTTGTAGCCTTGTTACAAAATACATGTAAAATCTGAAGTTATAGATTAAGTGCACTTTATTAAGTCAGTAAGAGAAATGTTTCACCTCCAGGTTACCTGTCTCAATTACCCCCTCCTTCCTAGGCTCCTTGTTGAGACACTGAGTATTGTGTTACATCTTTTATGGTACTTATACATTTCTGAACCTATGATGAGAGGATAGCCTTTAAGCTAAAGGAGTGATAAAGAACAAAACATTCTTTTTATGATTAGGAGTCTTTTAGAAATTGAAGCCAGAGGTGGCACATTTTTTGTTATCTGTCTGGTATGTCTGTCATTGTCAAGAAAGCCTTCAGATGTGAGGATGGGATATGCTGCATTTTTAAACAAGTTCTGACTAGTCCCTAATGAATACTCATGTCAACTTTGGCTTGTTTTTGACTCACTTGTATGGGCAGATATTATCAGCTTTCACCCATTTGCACCCCCCCCCCCCCACCCCCTTCTTTTTTGAGTCCTTTTTCTGTGCCATGAACCAACCCCAATCTTTATTAAATGCAGAACAGCTGGGTATAATTCAATGTACTCATTCCAGGAATATGTGTATAGCTTGCTTTCTTTTTAAATTATTTTTTTTAAACATTAAGGTGTCAGAGAGTATATTTTATAATGTATTAATCAATTATCATTGAATGCTAGTCATAAAGAACATCCTGTATGGACACTATGACATCAACAACAATACAGGTGTTGAATGTTTGTGTCCATTACAAAATATTTGAATTCTCTTTAGGGTTTCCCTAGTTGATGTTTACTCACACAAGCTTGACCTAAGCTGTTACCACCATGCCTATTGAGTGAAAAGAATTGTATTATTTTGTACCACAGGAGAACTTATGATTTTAGTAGAGAAGTGAGCATTCTATCATATCATGAATGTTGACTTTTTAGGCTTGACCGGGGTGGAGATACTGCATGACAAGCTTTCATGTTGGGATTTCTTACCAGTAGACTCCAACCATGTCTTTGAACTATTATTATAATCAAACGGGGGTGGGGGGGTAGATTCTTCTTGTCATTCTTTTACCTGGGGTAGTTATGAGGACCACCCACTTGATGTACATGTTTGTGGTTTATGGAGAGTATCTTGTTGAACTCTGTCAGCAACAGAATAGATTCACCAATGTTTGGATCAAGAAGCCTGTTTGGACGAACACAGCCGGTCTAAATGTCTTACAATATTAGATGAATGAGCCGAAACGACCGGTTCGAATGTCTATATAATGTGGACGAATCTTCAAAAGCACTGTATGTAATAGTTAGTGATGTTACAACCAACTGCTATGACAACTGAGCAGTGTTTCCAAATTATCGAAGACACTTTCAGATCTGATAGTGTCTGGTGATGGTGCTCTTTCTCTACCTACATTAAAACTGTAGAGCACTGCCTTTATTATTGTGAATGGGAAGCATTGTCTTCTTGCCAATAAAACAGTCTGAATCCAAACCTGATGGTCATTTTGCTTGATTCTTAATGGCTTCTTCTTCACTACTACTACTACTAAGTATAATAATAATGTTATCGTCACTTTCTGGTTTTCTTCTTGCATAGATACAATTTAATATTGTCTATTCTCTTCTTTCCCTTACCACCATTCCTTGAAAGACTGGTCCTTTTTTGCGTGTACTGTACCGTTTTTTTAAAATTATTATTATTATAGTTTGTCTTGTGTTTTCCTATGGTCTTGTACTTGTTCATAATTACCAACCTAAAAGGTCATCCTTTGGCACGGTCGAACAAAATTTAGGTTCTATCTAACCAACAATACTGTTACCATGTACACCAGTGTGGCATTGAAGAAAAGACTCGAAGACAAAAGGGCAAGTAAAGGCCAGTGGTCTCTCTTACTATGGTACATGTGCTAGATCTACAAGAAGCATAGTACTTCAAAATTGTAAGAAAAAGTAAAAGTGACCAATTTAAAAACACATAATTTGCAGAAGTGGAAAAGTCGCATATTACTACTACTACTAGTACTATGCTCTACTTACCTTACACTTACACACCGTCTCCTCTTTGATTTTACTTAACACGCTGTACTGTCATGGTGTCCATTGTCAGTGTCCACATTTTTAAAATCATAAACCAGTCAGTACTACTAGATCTAGTATGTTAATGTTACATGTAGCCTACATACTACATGTCTCATCAGTTTCATAAAGGTTGCCTCTCCAGCACTCACAAGTAAATACATATCCTAATATAGTTCTCCATAGCTCTGTTTGAAACAGGTAACGGCCTACAACTACGAGGACCAGTAGTACTTTGTGGAGTCGGAAGAGATCCGGGTTCGAATCACGGGGAGTGCTTTCGGGTCATTTTTCATGGCTATCCACCCCGTCGTATCGGAGACGGACGTTAAAACGAAGGTCCCACCTCTTATATTTTCCTCAAAAGTGTCGCTAGGGGTGTAAAACTAAAACAAAAAATTCCGAAGTCGCGACTTGTCCTGCCCGTGAATGTCTGTCATGGCGCCCATAGATCATGATAGCATGGTCCCAATATTTCCGCTTATTTATTGTAACTACCCGCACTGACTTCATCTTAAAAATGAAAGCAGATTAATCGTACATGTATAAATTATTATGGTTATAAGCCTATGTCCTCCGATAAATCTGAACAAAATTAGTCTACGGATAAAGAAAAGCCAACACAGGCCACGAAAGTTTAGCTTCATTCAATCAATAGGGATGGAGGACGTTCGGTTAATCAGTTTATATTTTAAAAAGACACTTACTTTTCATGTCACCTTTTTAAGACCTTAAAACGGGTGAAAATCGTCATAGAACTTGCGCCTCCTACTCCTAATCAAGCTGTAATCTAGTTTCTACTAGGAAAAATGCACTTTGTTTCAGAAGATCTGTAATAATAGAATGATTTCTGAACTACAATTCAGATTTAGATCCAAAAATTGTTCGAGAACATAACAGGATAACTCTATGGCACTGGAACAGACAATTCACACAATAGGCTGATGTATATAATTCCAGTTCCACGAATTACTAGCATCATGTCGTATTCTCTTCCTTCTTATTCTTTACAACAGTCACACCCTCGTGTTTTTTCTTCCCGTAAATTATCAAACTTCAACATACATTATAGCCTTGTCTAGCAAGGGCTATCGGTCAGTAACATAACCGGAACGTGTATTTGACATTATGTGCCCCCCCTTTCATACCCATAACTCATACACTCTATGCAATTTATAATTTAGGCCTATACCATACATAATTATTATATAGTACTAATAGTAGTATAGTACCCGGTAATCTATATAAATAGACGAACTCGATGGATCTAAAATAGTAGATCAGAAAATGCCGCGCCCATGCTTTCTAAGAATAAAACCCACTTCCTTCACAACACAGAAGCCCTCAGACCACAAACCGGAACATAATGATAGTAAAAATAAATTTCGCTGAAAGTAAAAGTCTGGATCGGCCAAAAGGGGGCGCGGTTCGCTATGTCATCACACAGTTTTATTGTTTA
>JAUELK010174149.1:0-11006 GCA_031471215.1 Gastropteron pacificum
CCACCCGTATGAAACCGTACAACATCTACTCTTCCAGTGCCCTTAACTTAGGGATCTCAGAAACCAACTCTTACCCCCATACCCAAAAATAGATAATACTCTCTACAGTACCTTGGAACAACTCCGTAAGGCGTCCACGTACTACTACATGGCATTGGGCCGAAGGGTTAGAGCCCAAAGGCTGCTGGACTTCTGAAGAAGAAGAATGCATGTTGGCAAAAATCATAAACTGAATGTGTTTTTACTTTATCTGACCTCCTGGACCTATACTTCTATACTACTACTACATTCTAATTCGAAGTTCTTTCTTTGCATCACTACCACTACCTTGTTCATCTTTTCACATTTATTTCTTCTAACTACTACTGTTATCGGTTGGTTTGTTCTTTACACCTCTGCTCTGGCTATAGGTTTACAATTTCTCATATTGCTGAGTTTGAGTTGAGTTTATTAACAGTAATAATAATAACAGAAAGGGGGGGGGGGGGTGGTCTTCTACCTGCATTGCACAAAGGGGGCTGTACAAGAGAGGCAAACTCGATAGATAACACACATCTAGTGTCTGTTGTTATTGATGACAAACAAATTAGAAACTGTCACACAGATTGCATTCCAAACAACGCTGGTCAAGAGTATTACTACGACTTAAAATAATTTAAAAGCAACTAAACAAAACAAAAAGACATGGACGTTTGTATGCGATAGCCAGCAGCTCACATTGATGTGCAGTACATTACAATACTACATGTAGGGGCCTACTATCACTACATGTAGGCGTACTACACTACACTACCACTACCAGCATCATAGGTACGACGGTACCATATCACGACCAGGTAGTCTGTAGGCCTACCTGTATTACAAGTACAAGTAGGCCTGCTATTTCAAGTAGGCCTTCATGTTTTTTAGTTTCGTTTTTACCAAAGATGTTCACTATTTTCTATGTTTTGTACACCCCGAGCGACACAACTTATGAACTACGATGAGTAGGACACGTATAGGGCCAACATGTCAGTCTCCAATACAATGGGGATGGGTATCAGTACCGGTAGTAAGCTTACACGTATGGTCTAAATTACCGACACGACAGAGTCACCCGCTTGAAACAATTATAACGGTTCGGTCACTTCGTGGCCACAAAGCCAATGGCTACTAGAAGTCACTAGGGCCTACCAATATATCACTAGTCTATGGGCCTACCAGTCTGTACATTATCTGTTAGCACATCATTAACGTGAATTTAGCAAATTCATCTACACTTTAAAAAAAAATCGAGACAATGAAGTCTTAACAATTTAAAGAGACAAGGAGAAACAACAAATGAATGAATGAATGAATTACAATAATTGTTGTTTTGAGTATTGAGCGCACAAATCTATTCTACCAGAATCGCTCGTGCTCTATGGTGCTGTGACACCTGCGAACAGGACATTTACAAATCCACAAATTCATACAGACCTACTACGTATATAAGAGGTGATTAAGATTACATAACGAAACAAGAAAGAAAGAAAAGGGAGAAGATAGAAAATACATGTTTAAAGAAAGAAAAAAAAGATAATAATAATAACGACGACGAAGATGAAAAGGAAAAGGGTTACAGAAGAAGAGTGATATTTTTCACACGTAGGCCCTTGGAAGTAGGAAGTTGTTTTCTGTGGATACAAGAACTCCAACAAACCGTCAACATATTTACTCCTTTTTATTTGACACGTTCAGTGTTACCGGATCAATGACAATGGTCAATAGAAATATTTCGGTAAGTCCCAAATACATAACAAATCTAGAATACCGAGACCTCTTACCGGTCTAGATCTATCTAGTCTACAACACTACCCCAATCCAATGTACTCCTCATTTCAATTTCAATCGATGTTGAAATTGAATATAATATCTTGCCTCCTCAGCCTTAGTCCATCCATGTGTCGTGTCGTGTGAAGTTGGTTCACTGTTCACCCACTGATGGTTGTTGATGTTGGTCTTGTTGGTTGGTTGTCATCGAGATTGCTGGCTAAGCTATGTTTATGTTTTGCTGTTGACGGCAGCCGGTTTGCTGGAAAAGGTTTTTGCTGCAAAAAATGCACTGCCACTACTAAAGGAAGGTGGAGATTGGAGAAATTGTGGGCTGAATAACGGTCGGAAACGAAGAAAGAATGCATTGTGTGAAGTATCTAATCAACAAAACGAAAGAAATCGTGTCACAAAGTGCGAACTGGCCATTCGCGATCCTTGGCCGCTCGGCTATGCGTAACAGCACTCTACTGTCATAGTCATAAGTTCAAGTTGAATAGTAGTTAGTTACAACAGATTACAGAGAGAGTTAAGAGAGGGGTCGGGACCCCCCGGCCAGCTTAGCATTATCGCCAATTCTCTGCGAAGTAGCCCACCAAATTGCATGAATCATAATTTAATTTGTTTTTGTGTTTCTTAGCAACCATAACTACAGCTTTCACTTTCGACGGGGAGAGTGCATCATGACATAACTTTATATACTGGAAGTTTACAACGTCAGACTAGGTCTAGCTAGTTTAATTCTTTTAAGTTTTACTTAGTCGAAGCAGAATTTGCTTTCGGTTGCTCCATCTCGACATGATCCTAGCAACAGCGTAGAGGTATTTCATGTTTGTTGGTGGGTTTTTTTTAAAGCATAGACATGATATAATCTACAAGTGTATTAAATGAAGTTTTTAAGAAAAATACATTAAAAATAGTCAATAGTGGGGATCGGACCCGTGACCCCAACGGTTAAATGTGAGATACATTTTTGTATTTAATTATATTTGCAATTTAATTATTTTCTTTTGCCTAATTTACCTTTTGTGCGTTTAGGTCATGGTACCTGTGGAGTCCAGGTATCAAAAAATGTTACATTTTAGAGATTTCCTTTTTTTGAATTTAATTATATCCAACAAAATTGTTGCCGCTAATTGCAGCAAAAATGGCTACACAGCAAAGCTTGTACAAGAACCACTTTGTTTGTACTTTGGTCTTTTCTTTGTTGAGCCCATTATTGCTCAAAAAAGTTCTTTTGTTTTTATTGATTTCAGTGAGATGTAGAGTTCCTTTTCGACTGGTTGTTATGCTGGATTCAAATCTTTTTGTTCACATGTATTATGTATGCTAAGCACTATTGCTTCACAAATATTAAATGAATTATATCCTAACAACACGCCTTTACGACACCTTATTATGTGCCTCCTGGCACAGCAGAGAGATTTACGGTTACGGTGTAACAAATCATTTTGTATTAAAAGTAAAGATGGCAATGTATATATTGCACTTTTCCTCCGAAGAGCTCAAAGTAAAAAGATTAGTCTTAGTGAACACTTTGATTGATATTTAATCAGAAATGCGTTGTGCATGATACTGATACTAAATATTATTTTACATCATAGATTTTGAAATGGGCAAACTTAAGTGTTTTTTTTAAACACCTATAAAGTGCTCCTAAGAAGAGTGGGGTATGGCTGTAATTTAATACATACCCTGTTGGTATCACAATTTAATTATATAAAGTGAACAAAATGTGTGTTCTCCCTATGTTAGAAGGAACACAGCGAGTGTTGAATTAAGATTTTTAAAATGCATTTTTGTATTGTTTTTCACTTGATACCAACATTTACTAATGTTATATAAGTATACGTGACAGTCGTTTTTTTTATTTACAAACAAATTATGCAATTCTTTTCACTGGTTTCTATGATTTTTTTTCCAGACTCTTGAATAGCCAGAGTTCAGACTATAAGATAATGTCTTCAAAAATAGAAGGAAGCATCAACTCATCTGGATCAAACATGGGAAAGAAGGATGCAGGTCAGAATTTGATATTTTTTACAATTCATTACATTTTTTATCACTATTTATCATTATGATTGTATTGACAGGCAGTTCTGGAACAGCAATTCCTGACATGTGATTAATTTGTTGCGGGCAACATTTATTTTTGTGATATTTCTCTTCCATGTTCATTCTGCAATCATTTATTTGTTTGTCTCTGTGATACTTTCAAAATGTTGTTTTAGCTCCTGATGTTGTTGAGCCTCTCTCTACAGGCTGATCTCTCAAATTGTTTCCAGCCACATTGTGGTTGAATAGTAGTACAATCATTTGGCTAACTTGTTTGTCTTTTAATTGGGGGACTTTGGTTCGAGACCAATCATGTGGGACATTCTTTCTTGACGTGGGGCATGTAGACAGTTTAGATAGGCATCTACCACTGTTAATCAGTGACATGCATTGATACATAGGTCCCACCTCTTGTTATGTAACATGTTGTCAAAGGCAAGGGGTGTTGTAAAACTCAACTCACATGGATGGTTTCACAGTCTGAATTTACATCGCATTACCTCAGTGTTGCCAGTCTTACGGAAATTTCTGGAATTCCGGAAATGAAATTCTATCATAGTAGTTTGAACACAGGAGATGCCAAAATTAGTAGAAAGTTGGCAATGCCTCCTACACTAGCGCCCGGACAGCAAACAGTTCAGGAATTGAAATATGGTAGGACTGGCAACTCTGATTACTTTGCAAGGGTTGTTTCAAGATGCTTGATGTATATCTTTTCCTTCTACATTAGGAAGCGAGGATCCTCCTTCTGCTGGGTCAAGTAGGTTGACTTACAACTTACAGTGGCATACTCTGTGAATACCCCCCACCCCCAACAAAAAAACAACAACCCAACCCCACACTTTATTCTGAAACATTACATTTGGCTTTGTTTTATTTTGCTACTCTCTATATAATGTGTTTTTAAAAGAAATTCCAACACTTTCACAACAAACTGGGAAAATGTAACAGTGCATGTCAAGCTTTTAAAAACATTCACATTTTTTTTACAAAAACATCATTTGATAAATAATTGTAGATGAACTATTTAATCAATGCTTATCATTATCATGTTTTACTCACAAAACCCCCCCACAATTATCTGGGATGTTTTTGATCATGTACAGACAAGGGCTCAACATTTACTCACATCAAGCTTGTTACGTGTACATGATGCACATCACTATGAGAGTCCTCTATTTCCTGAGCCAACAAGTTACTTATTTAATGTCTGTCTTGAGTATTCCCATCACCCAACAAATGTTTTTATAAAAAAAAGATAGCTATAAGTGTTTCTGTGCTTTTGTTGGTTATTGCCTACTTCATTTCTTTTAACTTTTATGATTTTTAACATTTGTATTCAAGGGGTCAACATTATTTCTGTTGAAAATGATTGGTCACTACACAAAGAATAATTTGCTTTTGAATCTTGCATTGGTATGTTACACTGCAGGATTGTTTTTGTTTGTTTTTAAACATTGCAGCAGCAGTTGTTTTTTTTATTCAAATTGTTTCATTTGAAATGAGGGGTCACTGAGCCCAACATTTCAGAGGGATATTAATTTGATTTTTCATTATATCATTTCTGAACACACAAATCTTTGCATCCACAGTCAGTTGTTTGTTTTTTACCACCAGATTATATAAGGAATCAACAAAAAAGCAAATAAAATAGAACTTTTGAAAAGAAGACGGCTACATTACATGTATACTAGTATAATCCAATCTCTCATAGGGTTGTGGCGAATATCTTATGTTCATACTTGAAAATTATTTTTTTACAGCGGTCGTCATATGTATCAAACGTTATTTTTGTAAAACATAGCAATCACAAGTAGACATATTGGTATGGCGTCAGTGTACCACCGTCACCTCAGTGACAATTTGCTTGGTGATTCAGTTTTTCTGTGTGTAAGCTTTCTCGTGTTTTGTGTGTCCTATCACAATCACACATAGCAAGTTGTATCAAATGGTTTATGTTGGCAGGGGTCCCCCCTATATCATCCTCTCCCAGTGTAATGGAATGTCAAAGTAATTTTGGTTGACAAATTTAAAGACTTGTTCTCTTCTCTTCCTCTCAAACTTAACTAGCTCTATTTCCCCAACAGTGCATTTGAATGTGACCTAATGTTTAAGATGGCTTTGTTAAATCTAGTCCAAATCTTTTCTCTCTCAAATATTTGTGGCAGAAATGTTATTAACATAAAAATGAAGAAGTATTCTTCAGCAAAAGCCACATATGAACATATAACAAACAATTTATGTCATTTTAACAGTATTTGTGGGGTCCTATATAGATAGCCGATGATGTCCATATCACTAACTATAGCAGATTTTAAACAAGTTGGGTGCCTCATCGTAAACAGTCTTAGAGATCTTTGTTATATTATAATTGTTTTAATTTCATGAGACAGTTTTTTCACTATGTTTGTGGCCTGTACTCCTATTAGAAGGAGAGGCATTGATGATGATGATGATTCTGGCGGTACCCGATACCATAGTTTATATTAGCTTCCCTTTGAATAACCATTGATATAACAGGGATGTAATTTTTCCAATAATGTGTAACTGCTCTGATAGCATACTATTCCTATGCAATTTGGGGTCCCCCGTGTGTTAACCATAACTTTCCTCTTTGCTGAAAAAGGGCCAATGACATCCATGTAATAAATTGCTGATACTACAAACTAACACTTGTTATCCCACTGTATCTTGTCTTTCACATTTCCCTGTGATTTGTATTGTCTTATAAAGTAATGTGCATTGAGCATATGTTTGACATCTGGAAATGCACACAAGAAATGTAATAAATTATTACTGTATTTGCGTGTTTCTTGTTACATGAATTTTTACCTCTTCATGTTGATGCTGCACTTTATGCTCTTTATTATTCAAGTTTAACTGACATATTATATACATGTTTTAGTGACTTGTCTATTCTGTATTAATTGATTGTGATGCGCATTGAGCATTCATGTGAATGGAAATGCGATGTATTATTATTATTATTCATTATTGTTATTATCCCACCTCAGCAGTTTCGGGCGGCAACACCACGCCAGCCAGCCTCAAGTACATCAGCCTGGCCTTGCTGGCCCTACAGAACGCCCTGCTCATCCTGGTCATGCGCTACGTGAGGGTCCGCGAGGGGGACATGTTTGTGGCCACCACAGCCGTCATCATGTCAGAGTTCTTCAAGTTCAGCACCTGCCTAGTCATCATCCTAGTCCAGGTACGGTTGCACAATGGCCTCATTTCTACTTTGTCTGTCTGTACACCCAGGTGTAAAATGGGTGCCCGACTATAGAAATTGAATGTTTTTGTTATTATGTTGGCATGGGCGCCGACAGGGCAGCACGAGCACTCCTACCAGTATGCCTCCTAGGAGGTTGAGAAGGCTCTGGAATGAATCAGGTCTGTCAGAGTAATAACTATTTGTTAAAGTGTTTTTTAGCTTGCTGTAGTGCTATATAAATGCTATCTACGTGTATTATTATAATTACTAGAGAGACTGGAATAAGCAACAGACGTTTATTTTATTTTGTCCTTGCCATAGAGACTGGAGTAATAGAAAGGCTTTAATTACTTAACATGGCATCTGGGCGGTTGCGGATGCAGAAGATAGAGAGGGAGTATTTGCAGGCAACCTCGATTGTCCCTAACTCAACTAACTGTAGATTTTCCCAGTCCACTTCCATGCCCCGCCATATTGCGTTATAAATACACTTATTACATGGGGAAAGGGTTCATGATATCCTTGAATTGAAGTCGTGGATTTCCAATATTTGTTTCCATAGGTATCTCAATGGAAACAGGAAGAATAATGGTGTCTTCTAACCCCTTTTTACTCTTATACACATGCCTTTGTTTTTGTTTAAAAGATAAACTAAATCTAGTACTAGTAATTAAATGTTCCTTTTCTTATTTCTCATTGGTCATTAATTCTGTTTCCCCAGGAGGGCAGTATCAAAGCATGGCTGAGACTTCTGTACCTGGACATTGTGTGCGAGCCCATGGACTGTATCAAGGTGTGCGTGCCCTCGCTCATCTACGTGCTGCAAAACAACCTGCTCTACGTGGCTGTCTCCAACCTGGACGCAGCCACCTACCAGGTCAGTCTCTGCTTGATGATGATGATGAAAGTCATTTGTATAGCGCACAAATACATGTTTTCATTCTCTAAGGCGCTGCGACATCCACAGACAGAAATAATGCACACACATCTACAGTACTGTTCCTCTCAAACTGGGCCTGATCAGTCTCTGCTTGATGAAGATGACGATGAAAGTCATTTGTATATAGCGCACAAATCCATGTTTTCATGCTCTAAGGCGCTGCGACATCCACAGACAGAAATAATGCACACACAACTACAGTACTGTTCCTCTCAAACTGGGCCTGATCAGTCTCTGCTTGATGATGAAAGTCATTTGTTTAGAGCACAGATCCATGTTTTCATGCTCTAAGGCACTGCGACATCCACAAACAGAAATAATACACACACACAACTACAGTACTGTTCCTCTCAAACTGGGCCTGATCAGTCTCTGCTTGATGACGAAAGTCATTTATATAGCGCACAAATCCATGTTTTCATTCTCTAAGGCGCTGCGGCATCCACAAACAGAAATAATACACACGCACAACTACAGTACTGTTCCTCTCAAACTGGGCCTGGGCTATACACATTATAATACATGAATTGAGGGGGATTCTTTACACTGAAGTATTTTGTGCTTCAACATTCTGAAAGACTGATGTCATAAGTGCTGTGCTTTTTTTTGGGATTGTGTGGATTTTTGAAAATTTTTTTTTGATCTCTGAGATTATTGTTAAATTTCTGTAACAATTTAGATTCTCTGTGCTATGACAACTTACAATTTAGCTCTTCATAGTCATATGTTTATACATATAGGTTCTTTCCCCCATGTGCCAGTTATGTATGTGGAGACATGCTATGCAGATATTATCCATTTTTGTATTGTTTTCACTAGTGGTTAACGCATTCTACGAATGGGACAGGGAGAAAGTCAATCAGGTGGTTTAAAAGTGATTTGAGATATTGGTATCAGATTACATCTAGTTGTCACTTTTAAAAAAAGGAATTAGTTATCCACCTGGAAAAAAGAATGAGCCCTCACTATCATATGTAATCACAGGAGAAAAAAAAATTGTTTAGCTTCAGTGGCGCAGGACCTCTGTACGGCTCTACATAAAGACCTCTAAGCTTAGTTCTTATCTTATCGTAGAAATAGAAGACATAATGGAGTAGAGCAAGACAAACCTATACGTTCTTTGAAAGTTCTACTCTAGAGATCTAGAAGATTTGACTCACTGCCCCCCCCCTCCCCATTATTTATATAATTTATAACAGCACCATCGAGAGCTTTGATGTGGATTTTAGGCAGTTTAAAGATGTATTATTATTATTGTTATTGTTAATGTTATCACTTGTTTGTGCCCAGGTGACGTACCAGCTGAAGATCCTGACCACGGCCATCTTCTCTGTGTTCATGCTGAAGAAGCTGCTGTCCAGGCTGCAGTGGGTGTCCCTGGTCATCCTCTTCATCGGTGTGGCTGTGGTACAGATGCAGCCGGACACGGGCAAGGCAGCCAGCGTCCACACGGAGCAGAGCCCCGTCAAGGGCCTCACCGCCGTCGTCACCTCCTGCTTCATGTCCGGATTCGCCGGTGTCTACTTTGAGAAGATCCTCAAGGGCACCCGCCAGTCTGTCTGGCTGCGCAACGTGCAGCTGGGATCTCTGGGCGTGGTCATCGGCCTGATCACGATGTACGCCAAGGACGGCGCCAAGGTCGGCGAGCAGGGCTTCTTCTTCGGCTATGACTCTGTGGTCCTGTTTGTGGTGTGCCTGCAGTCCTTCGGTGGGCTCCTGGTGGCCGTGGTGGTCAAGTATGCGGACAATATCCTCAAGGGCTTTGCCACCTCGGCCTCCATCGTGCTGTCGTGCCTGGCCTCCATGTACTTCTTCGACTTCCAGCTGTCCCTGCAGTTCTCTGTGGGCTCCTGCATGGTCATGCTGGCCGTCTATATCTACAGCAAGTACGTGCCGGCGCAGACCGCCGCCCCACCCCTGCCCTTTGCCACTGCCGCCACTGCTAGAAAGATCTAAGAGATGGGGGGGGACCTGGGTTTTTTATAGGGTTCTCTTCTGTGTATTATACATGGTCGCCTGATGTTGGGTTCTTCATTTCAGGGTTTGGTTTTTTTTACTTTATGGTGGTAAACTACACATTACGAAAATTGTTCAACATGTCAAGTCCTATCTTTATTTATTTATTTTAAATCTTGGTGACATTACAAACCACAATGTAGTAGGGGCTTGGTGATTCCGTTCCTACCTATCCTTGTTTCCCTTCTCAGTTCTTTTTGTTACTTAATGCTGCATCAATCTGTTCATTGTCTCATTTGGCTCTGTTACTGTTGCCTTTGTACGGTTGAAAATACTTCTTTGTTTATGTTTTGTTTTAAGTTAACTATTTCCTGAATTCCGTTCAAGGACATTACTCCGTCAGCGTTGCTTTTTACCAGTTTCTTGTAGTCATAGGTTCTCTCGATGATCTTTTAAACGCTAGCTTTGGAATCTGGTGGCCTAATTTATCTCTTGTGATATGTTGTGGTAATCTTATTTATTTAATTTGTACTTTGTAAAAAACGCTTTTCAAATAATTGTATTACCATTTATTTATTTTTTAAAGTGGTACTGGTAACTGAGACAATTCTTGGCATGTTTTGTTTTTGCTTAGATTATTTCATGTTAAATGTATGAACAGCTGTATATTTTGTTAATAAGTAAGAGTAGGACATAAGAAAAATTCTTTGCTTTTTTCAAAGTTGACATCTAGATTCTACCACTCTTGGATTTCTATTGACAAATCAATGTATTGAGCTTTAGAACATGACAGATGAAGATGAAGTTTATTTATATACCGTACAGCCCACTACTTACGCATGAAACATTTTTTAAACCTTTTTTTTATTCTAAGAAATCCCTTGACTCATTTAACTATGGTCCCTCATTGATACTTGATACTGTGTTTGAGAACGAAGAAGAAGACGTTATTGCGAAAACAATCTGTATGATAATGATGACTTGGTCAGCATATGACAACATGGTATTATTCAGTTCTCAGGATAGGTTAGTAGTCATTGATTTTCAAAA
>JAUELK010174258.1:0-11005 GCA_031471215.1 Gastropteron pacificum
TCCGATGTAAAGTGCCCTGAGTGTTTCCATGTCCGAGCCCCATGAAGTGCTGGCAAGGCATTTGATGAGGGACAGGCTTGCTATGTGTTTATTTAGAGTCAGTCTACTATCCAATCTACTATCACCTACTCTACGATACTCAAAGTGTCGACTATTTAATATCAAGTGAAAGGAATTGTTCTGCCCTTTCCTATCGTCGCAGATGTACAATAAACCCGGAAGTAGAAAGGGAACAATGAACGACCCCTAGTGTTTGGATTTGGAGCGCTTTCCGAAATTATCTCTCACATTGCGTGTCAGCCGCGCCTGTTCATTCGCTTGTGCTCTCCATAATGCATATCTTCCATTGTTTCTTTGACATGAACAAAGACTTTCTGATTGCGCACGCTGTGTTTTACTTCTTCAATCTAAGTTCCAGATTATAAGTGACTTGTAGCTTGTGGAGTCTCGCCCATGTCAAAACTAATCAGTGTTGGCGCTTGCACTCGCTTGGAAGTAATGCAACAATCTGTGTTGGGGCTTGCGCTCGTAAGTGAGGCCTGGGGCTTGCAAAATAAAAGTCAGAAAGTTATAATTTGTACAGGACAGTGCAGCAAGACTTATCACTAGGTAAGCCAAAACTGACCACGGGGCAATTTTCACAGATTTTCATTGGCTAAATCAATTTTCTAAGACATACACAAATGTTATTTCATATATTTGAAGAATGTAAACCAGGTCGACTTCATTTACACGTCAAAGCTTAATGTACAACAAACTGAGCCAAGTGGAAGATCATGACAAAGCAGAGGAGGTTCCTTAATTCTGGGTATAGGCAAACACTGTTCAATTCGACGACTCTCTTTTCTTACTGCTGACCTAAAATCTAAAACGCACTGCCACGCCGAATGTCCTGTAGTGGAACGCTCCGTACTCTTCATTCAAAGGCCTAAAGTTCTGTGGCTAAATGTATATCATTGTCTAACACATATTCGTCTATTGTCGACCTTACCACAGTGGTATTCATATGCATGAGCTCAGTTAGAGGGTGCGTCTTCCCTCTTCAAATTCTCCTTTCCAAATGAAACCATATACTGGCTTCTAGAAATTGTTCGATCGAAGGAAGCACAGGCACAGTGACTTCATAATGATACCATCTCCCATCAAACTTACCCATCGACGCCTACCTTGCTCATTAAATCATATTGACTGATATAATTGGGGATAAACTAACAGCCTCCTCAATGTAATAGGGAAAATGACAGATAATTTGATTTGCTTTCCTTTATTTCGATTTATGTGTAATTAATTCACATTCTTCGATGCAGAGCATGTTCATTAAGATTCCATGTCATCCAGCACATAGTAATTATCATAAATAAACATGATAATGACACCCCCCCCCCAATAATAAAAGACACAAAATGAGGCAAAAGTTCACGTATTTCATCAATGTGAGCACCAAGCAAACATGGCTCTGGCTATGTGTGGCTGTACTTGTAGTGTCTTGACATTACTGCCAGTGATGGTGTAATAGAAGACTGTGGAAGTAAGTCAAATTCTAAAGTTTCAACGATTGATAACACTTTTTACAACACATACCAAGGAACAGTGAGACTTCAAGCTTAAAATAAGAAAAAGACTAGTCAATGTCCAGCACGGATTATTCCAATGCCTTCATATTTACAGGGGCCTGTCCAAAACCTTGGTCATAAACATGCATATTACTTCTTGAACCTAGTCACGTCTACACCAAAAAGCTGATTTTCTATCCCCGCCTGCCAAGTCAACAAAGTGCTCAACCCCTATGACAACGAAATTGATTTTGACAAATAAACAATCCCGACTTGGTTTTCTTACGTGCATAGTTTAGCATTCAACCAGCATAGGCAAAAAAGGCGTTTGAATGTAAAACAATATTCGTTTCATAATGGGAGATAATGACTATGTTAAAAGCAGGACGCTGTCTTTTATAATAGGAGCAGAAAATCAAAGCGTCCATGAGGTAGATGACATTTACACCATTGCCCAGGCTTCAGAAATAATTTACAAACTGACTGTGTATATTATCCCAACCATTGGTATATGGGGCATCGTTGGCAACATCTTCAGTGCGATGGTCCTTGTTAAAGACGGCCTAGACAAGAGCTACAATATCTTGTTAGTTTCTCTAGCCTTCTCAGACTCTTCATTCCTGATACCTTTCATCATTCATGGAATTCACGCAGCGATAGGCTTTGAACATCCCCAAAAGAAAGTTTCATTTACCTTTATATTCTACAAAATTCTTATGTTTTTCGACTACGGCGGAGGTTTTACTTCCTTCACACTTCCTGTTCTGATAACACTAGAAAGACTTATAGTAGTTTTCCTTCCACACTCTGCAGGGCGATTCATCACCCCTAGGACAACTTATTGTGCAGTGTCTATTGTTTTCGTCTCTATCTATGGCGTGGTTTTCTGTGCAACTATAGAAGACATAATTAACTCTACCATTCCACAAAATGAAACCCTTAAAGGAGTTCTGGTTTTATCTGCTTTCAGGAACTCTATCGACTCAAGACTAGTCCTTCAGGAAACGGGACGTTTTATCGTTGGACCCATTCCAGTCAGTTTTGTGTTCACAGGTTGTGTCGTCCTTGTCATAAAAGTAAAGCTACAGAGCATGCAAAGAAAGAAAATGACCAACAGGAAGAATCATTCTAGTGCAAACAATCGCGTAACCCTGACATTGCTCACCATATGTTTTATGTATACTATTACTAGCTTTGAAATGTTTTTCCTGTTGACCGGAGTAGTAACTGGCTCTTATAATGGAAGAGATTCTAATGGGTTGTTCTTCACAGTGTTGGCGGAGCTAAACAATCTTATCGTTGAGATCAACTGTTCTTCAAACTTCTTGATCTACGTCTTCACCAACAAAAAGTTTCGAGACACATTTCTGGACCTGATGGGGAAGTCTTGCAGGCGAGTATCGTAGCAGTTGCACAGAACCTAGATCCTAGTACACACGGGACACTTAGCTATGTTTGCGTAGACAAACTCAGCGCGTACCATGTGTCAAAAAAGAACATAGCTGGACAGGGGATAATGAGAAAGTTTGACTAAAGCTCAAACGTGTTGGTCTGTTTACCAGTGATAAAAGCTCTGCTGTTGTGTATTGTAAAACACGCTGTGTAGGCTAGGCTTTCTTTACAACAAGAAAGAGAGCACCGTCCAGTGTAAACGCTTTGGGTTGTAGAGAGTCAGCAACTGTTGCCGACACTGTCTGATTTCCATGTGAGGATCATATCTATTTATCAAAATGATGAATACATCTTGACAAAAAGTGTGTGATTTATTAATGGATATACAGCAGTTTGGATAAAGAAAAAAAAAAGAACCCAAAGGCCAAGAATTTTAGTTTGTCTGTTCAATATCACCATCATTGTTGGAATCAAAAGTGTCTTTATTACAATCTGTTGCTGGTACAATTCGATGGCCAATGCGAAATAAAACAAAATTGTGTAACCAGAACCCAAAATATTCGTACGTATGATATCGTACCTGTGTCTGTTCTTGTATTCCACGTTTCACGTTGTAGGAATCAGGCATTTTGGAATAACAATAGATTTGTGTTGCACCAGAGAGAGGAAGACATGAATGCTAGCCTTTTAAGGGGGAAATTGGTTCAGTCCCAGAGCGCCGGTAAAATGAAAACAAACACCCCCCCCCTCCCCCAACCCACTCCTTTCTCTCTATAATGGAAACGGCTCACGGCTAACCACGATACTAATGGTTAACTGTGTTGCCCGCATACTCACAGCCGCCTCCCACTTACTCTCTAGATTGCATAAGCTAACAAGAGAGGGCCACGGTGTGCGCTGACCGTCGCTTGCAGTACTACAGTTTTCTAGTATGCTATGATGGTAAGTTACGTGTCTCGTCTACATGATGGTAAGTTACGTGACTCGTCTAGCTACATGATGGTAAGTTACGTGACTCGTCTAGCTACATGATGGTAAGTTACGTGTCTCGTCTAGCTACATGATGGTAAGTTACGTGTCTCGTCTACATGATGGTAAGTTACGTGTCTCGTCTACATGATGGTAAGTTACGTGTCTCGTCTACATGATGGTAAGTTACGTGTCTCGTCTACAGGATGGTAACTTACGTGTCTCGTCTACATGATGATAACTTACATGACTCGTCTACATGATGGTAAGTAACGAGTCTCGTCTACATGATGGTAAGTTACGTGTCTCGTCTAGCTACATGATGGTAAGTTACGTCTCTCGTCTACATGATGGTAAGTTATGTCTCTCGTCTATATGATGGTAAGTTACGTGTCTCGTCTACATGACACGTCTCAGGTTGTACTAACAAGTCCAGCTGTCCAATGGAATATGAAAATGTTAACAGCTATTCCTTTTTAAGGTTCTCTGCTAAAATAAAATTATACGCTGGCATGTCTGCAATGTTGGAAACGAACACAGCGCGCAGAGACTTCTCAAACCAAAATATCTTTCACCAAACTTACCAATCGACGCCTAGGTTGTTAACTGCATCATATCGAGGCAAGGGAAGAGGCTAACAAACCCCACGTGTAAATTAAACACACTCTTACGGTTCTGGATTTCTACTTTGTCTTTGTTCGATGTTTATGTAATTAATCGACTTTTTACGTCGCGGCGCCTGTTTGATCAAAATGTTCGCAGGTTGTTCATTAAGATTTCAGATTTCAGGTCTCCATACTATTGACTTAAGTTAAAATAATAAGAATAATTACCCGCTCCCCTCATCGACAAAAATAATTGAGGAGCAGAATTACACTTATATGTCTATATATTGGCTCTATAAGAGAAGGATTTCCTCATTGTTGCGCACTAAGAAAGCCATGGTTCTAGCTTTGGTAGTTGGTTTGATGTACCTCCACGTTGATTTATTGACTCATGTCTTTGTGTGGTACTCACCATTTCTTTGTGTGCAAGTGGTCGTTTGTAGTGTCTGGAAAATGCTGTCAGTGAGGCAGGGTGCGAGGAAAGACTGTGGAATGCAAAGTCACTGACTGAAACGTCAACAATTTAAAAAAACATATATTTCGGAACAGATCAAGAAACATACTTACAAACATCAAGTTTTGAACTGGGGGGAACAATTGTCCAGCATCGATGTTTCCAAACAAAAAGATCTTAATGTAAGCAGCAACCACATGATGTCAGGAAGATAGACGTACATGGAATCCATAGTCGGTATAATTTTGAGCTCCTTCTGAACCATAGTCTTATCATACTGCGAACCAGACATGCTACTACTACTTTAACTCGAAGACTGCGTCTTTCAATGAAGCACACTGACTTCTCAGAGTAGACTCCTATGACACAAATCCTGCTGGTTATGATAAAGGCCTATAACATACTTTTGATAAGCTAACGTAACAATTTATTTAGACGCAGAGCTGATCATATAATCAGCACCGGCAGATTCGCTAAGGTTTAGGACAATCTTCCTTTCATAATGGGAGACAATGCCTTTGTCCAAAGTAGGACGGCGTCTTTTATAATGGGGACAGGGAATGAAAGCGTCCAAGCCCCAGTTCAGGAGGTAAAGAACATCATTTACAACACTGCCCAAGCAACAGCAATCATATACAAGCTATGTGTTTTCATCATCCCAGCCATGGCTCTTTGTGGCATCGTTGGCAACATCTTCAGTGGAATGGTTTTAATCAAAGACGGTCTAGACAAAAGCTACAATATCTTGCTAGTTTCCCTAGCCTTTTCAGACTCTTCATTCCTGATACCTTTGGTCATTCATGGAATTCACGCAGCGATAGGGTTTGAATACCCTCAAAAGAAAATTTCGTTCACCTTCATTTTCTACAAAATTCTTACGTTTTTCGACTACGGCGGGGGCTTTACTTCCTTCACACTTCCTATTTTGATAACACTAGAAAGACTCTTGGTAGTTTTCCTTCCTCTCTCCGTGGGACGATTTATTACTCCTAGGACCACTCTCTGTGCAGTTAGTGTCGTTTTCATATCCATCTATGGCACTATTTTGTATGCAACTATAGACGACGCTTTCAGCTCAAGCGTTGGAAGCAATGAGACCCTTGAAGGGGTTCTGATTTTGTCTACGTTCAGGAACTCTATCGACGGAAGACGTGTGCTTCAAGAAATGGGAAGTTTCATCGCTGGACCAATCCCTGTCACATTCGTGTTCACAGGTTGTGTCGTCCTTGCCATCAAAGTAAAACTTCAAAGTATGCAAAGGAAGAAAATTACCAACAGGAACACAAATTCCGGGGCAAAAAACAGGGTTACTCTGACGTTACTTATTATATGCTTTGTGTATTCTATAACTGGAATAGAAATGTTTTTCTTGTTTTCTGGGTTAGTCACAAACTACTATAGTAGTAGAGACTCGAATGGGCTCTTCTTCAAAGTGCTGGGGGAGATGAATAATGTTGTTTGTGTGTTCAATTGTTCCGTTAATTTTCTTATCTACGTCTTCACTAACAAAAAGTTTCGAGACACATTTGTTGACTTGATGAGGAATGCTTGCAAGCGAGCGTCGTAGTTGTAGCCTGACAAGAACTATTGGATACAATAAAACATTACGTGCTGACAACTCACTTCTCTTTTTAAAAATTTTAAATGTTCAGATTCATGAGTAGGATGTCCTACTTGTCCTTTTCATCAATTCCCCAATCACTGTGGTGAATGTCTTAGAAGTGAGACTCGTGTATTAACATCCGTCTCCCATAGGATGCGACTGGATAGTCACCCCCCCCCCCCCCCTCTCGGTGATTCGAGCTCGGGTCACCGGCTTGGAAACTAAACGGCCTGTTCAGTTTTAGGATTCTCCAGTGTTGTGTCACGGACATAATCTGTGCATGAGTAGTAGTAGTACATATTGTTGTTAATTTGGTCTACCCGGTATGGGAAGTCGAGAGCATCAAGAAATCATTCCTTTAATGTAAATTGCTTATAATAGTAGTCATAATAACATGTCATCGTCACCCCAGTGCTGTTTAGTTGTATCTCCTTCAATATCATTGTATAGATAGACCAAGATAGCACTGAAGTCGAAAAGAATCCTCTCCCTATTGAAATGTCCATGCTAGATGTCTACTATGTATCACCTGCCGTTGCTTTTTTAATACTGGCGCGTTGGATAAACGCATTTGGTCTCCAAGCGAGCGTCCCGGGTTTGAATCAATTTGAGGGATTCTGGACATGGATTATGTGGGCAGTTTAGATGGCCATCCCCACCCCTCCCCTGGTTATGTCGGAGGTGGACATTAAACATAGGACCCAATTGTGTAGCTAGTAGTGTACAAGTCAAATACAAACCAAAAGTCATCAGATGAGAGGTGTAGCTTTTTTTTTCTTTTTTATGTGTATTTGTACTTGTTGTACTTTTTCTTCACTACTCAGATACATTCACCTTAGTGTGATGAGCTCCGCTTTTCACTGCTGAAGAGAACACAGAACACTGTCGGCCATTCATGTTTCTTTTCTTTTGGAGGATTGGGGGCAGGGTTGGAGGTGTTATCATTGCCATAATGTATTTACAAACGTTGCAAACTTAAAGCACATTGAGTAATCCCATCACAAAGGGCCATTCACAGATGATCCAATAAAAAAAACAACCAAACTGTATAATCCATATATTTATATATTTCTTGTTGCCTCGATGAATCGCAAAGTGTCACAAAGTTTAAACTCTGGCTCAATTACATGAAGATGGCTATTATTGTCATCATTATTTGTATCGTTAGGATTAGTATTATTATTATTGTCCAAGCCATTGCAATCGTTAATTGCATTATTGTTGTTATTGATGTTGAATGGGCACATGAGATGTCAGCATGTTGTTCACGATTGCTACTATCACAAGGACTGAATGATGATGTCTTGGCATCACAACATAGACCGACTGCAAAACATTATAAGAGTGCATTCTGAATTGGGTGGTGTAGAATGTATTATGTTCTGTGCACTGTGAATTGTCGCCCGGCACTGGCAGACAACCATTGAAACTCCATGGCTGTGCCAACGTGCCATGACAGACCATATCCAATGTGTACACCTGGGTCAAACAACAAAATGTCATGTTTTCACACTTCAAGAATACTTGTATAGAAACGATCTTTAATCATTTCTACTTTCTGCATATGAATAATCACTCTACAGTAAACTAGTCACATTGGTATTCTTATAGAAAAATCATCATTCATGCAAAGAATATCGAATTGCCATCGAGAGCGGGGAATGTTAATAATAAAAGCTGTTGTTTACAACTATGGTAGTTTAAGTCTTCACATAGAGATTGGGTCAAGACGAAAGCATGCACTGACTTCTGAAAACACCTCACCCCACAAGCGTTCAACAAGTGCTAAAGGTGCCTAGGTTGCACATCGCGGGCATTCACAGGGCTTTGCGCTTCCTGAACGGGGCCCAACAGAGCTTAGTGACGTAACACACTTAAGTAATTAAAATAGTTCCCACTTTTGCTGGCCGACTTTTTGGCTATCTGATTTTCCCCGAACTCGACGAACACTGGTAATAAATGCAGTGTTCATAGTTGTGTAGAGATCTAGTTTACTGTTCAGTGCGCAAAGGCATCGCTGGAAACTCAAAAAAAAAACCCGACACTCATTCAAGAAAGGCACATGTTCACACCCCGTAGCACAAACAAACAGCTCACCCTTGACATAACACTTCAACACCTCCATAGAAAGGAATTTCCCCCCGATTTTTGTGCACTTTACTAAATGTGTACAGAAATCTGTATATTGTGTTTTTCAAGAGTCTAAAATCCATAGTCGCCGCCTTTTTTCTCACTCGCTTAAAAATTAGGCCTTGCATCCTGAACAAAACACAGGTTTCGTTAAAAAAATTGAGCCCACTTCTAGCCCTAGAGAAAAACAATGGAAATAATGGAAAATTGATTACACAAGTGAAAGCAAAATAGATAATCTAAATAGGCCGAGAT
Source organism: Gastropteron pacificum (assembly GCA_031471215.1). Classification (NCBI taxonomy): domain Eukaryota; kingdom Metazoa; phylum Mollusca; class Gastropoda; order Cephalaspidea; family Gastropteridae; genus Gastropteron; species Gastropteron pacificum. The sequence goes on from JAUELK010174258.1 coordinate 8,962, forward strand.
CCCCCGCGAAATTATAATAAAGTTTCGTTCTAAATTTGGTTTCAGTTTGATGTGTGGTTTCTGAGAAATCCGTAATAAAAACTCAACAAATAGATTATCTATAGATCTACTCTATATCTAGATCTAGATCTAGATCTATATATAATTGTAGACTCAAGAACTTAGTGAACTCTCAGACTTAAAATTGTCAAAGTGTACATCAAAGGATGCCCAGCGTTAGAAAGAACTCCAGCCTAACCGTAGTTTCTTTTCTCAAAGTATTATTGTTTCTAATCTTTTGCATACTGTTAAGTTCGGCAACCATTGGCACATCTTTTTAGCAACCTTTTTTCTATTTCTATTAATACGGTCGGAGTTCAATATTCAATGTCCAAAGGCAGTGCGGAAGTGCGCAATTTTGTCTTTTCTGACATTTCCACAGTGTAACTTATGTAGTCATTTAAAAAAATGACAACCTGTTCTATACTGCACCACAGCGGCATTTTATAGTACAGTCAAACCTCGAGATACCGCCAACTTTGGGCCCGAGAGAAATGTGGCGGTATAAAGAGTTTGGCGGTATACTGTGTTGACAGTATGGATATATTGTGCACCTATCTTGGGAGGGGGTTGAATGTTTGCAGTGAGTGTTTTTAAAAAAAGTTTTTTTAGTGTGTGTTTTAAATCTAGCAGCTTTTTTCGGCTTCCGCCATTACGATTACGAGTGCTGTCAATTCTCGGTTTTCAGTGCTATCGTTCAAAATGCCATGTTTGATCAATGTGTAGTGTGTAGGTTATGTACTTATTCAGATCAAGGCCTAAACCAACAATATAGTGGTGCATACAATAGACTACTGATAATGTGAACTTGTCGGGGGAATGAATAACATGTAATACATCCGTTCTGTCTATTTCTACATAAATAAAGGAACATTCTGCCTTCTCCCGAACTTTGAAGCCAGTCATTATACTGTGGTTACTATGACTACATCATGTAGGCCCATCACCAAGTCTTTCAAGCTCAAACACTAGGACTGATGAATGTGTAATAAAAGATAGATTTGCATCTTGTTCATCATCATATGAACCCAACAATAAGAGATCAGAATCAGAAGACCGTGACTGAACTAAACTAGGCTGGTGAGCGGGTCAGAGCATTACTACAGTACAGAAGTTAGGCTACATCCTTACTGGTGTTATTCTTGTTCCTTACTCCCCCCCAAACAAAAAGAAGGAAAGAAAAAGAAGAAAGTAAAAATTGAACTGTTGGTGAACCCGATGTAGAGCAGTACTGTGGGCTAGTATAAACTGTCTGTCTGTTAACTAGGCCTGGCACACATGCATATGACGGAGTAGCTTGAAGTAAACCAAGCAGTGCAATGTGTAAACGGCCTACTCTCCTGTGTTGTGTACATATTATTATTACTAGTGGTTATTACAATACCTGTCATCGAGCACTATCGGTCAGAAATGTATTCGAATTTCGAATCAACCGAGTTCAACTGGGTTTAGGCTCAATTAAAGCTTGAGTTGTACCGAAACAGAATATAAAGAAACAAAAGGGAAAAGGCGGGTTCATTACCCGATTACAAGTTGACGAGAAAGCTGAGCTACTTCGGAGTCCAAGGTACTTACTGGCGTTTGTCAATACTCAGTACTTTAATTTTCCTTTCAGTTTCATTTCTCCACGCATAACACGGCTGCCATCAATCACGGGAAAACGTTTAGGACATCCGTTGCGTTTTTACAAAGAAAGGAATTGGGGGTGCAAATTCGGTAACTTGATTGACAGGGTGGCGTTTTAACGAATCTTTTAAAGTTGAGTTAAAGACAGAATGCGTAACCCGACCTGTTGGCGGTAGACGGACAGCGAGATGGCGCTAAAAGGAATCATTTTATAATAACATTAATTGTTCATGGGCAAATGGCAGGCGATATTCGAGGTTGGTGGTATAACGGGGGGCAGTATAACACCTGCGTAGTCATCTGGGGTCTTATTCATGGGGCTAGCCTACCGTAGGTCGAGTCTAAAGAAAACGTCCAGCCTTTCAACGTCGAAGTGCAA
>JAUELK010174365.1:2500-11004 GCA_031471215.1 Gastropteron pacificum
AGAAAAAGTGGAGCCGGTTGTTTTTTGTTCAAGAAACTCCTAGAGTCTAGATGCACTTTGGGGACAAAGATGTCAATCTGCTCATGTTTGTGTGTGTGTGTGTGTGTGTGTCCACCTCTCCCTCCCCCTTCACACACACTCTCTCTCTCTCTCTCTCTCTCTCTCTCTCTCTCTCTCTCTCTCTCTCTCTCTCAATCGGGCTTACTTAGTCGTCGTCCAAGACCTTCCATCATCAGATAGTCAAGTTCACTATTAGATACACCTACAGATTGTGTCAATCCACAGCCAGACAGTCGATTCACACAGTGTGTGCATCTTGCACAAAATACTACATGTAGTATTATGAGAGGAGATGGGCTCTGAGAAATGAAGTGGTTAGCGCTTAACTCGGCATTGCCTTTCTTGCACTACTTTGAAGAACGGTGGTCACAGAAAGTAGGACAAGAGACGTTTGGACAACAGAATACACATTATTTGCAGTACGCAGTATTCATATCAATTTGCAATGGTCACGTTTTGTCGTAATGTGAAGAACGGAGCAATGTATCATTGTGCATTACCAACTAGTTCCTGTCACTGACGTAGACTGTAGTGGCGAACCAGCTCAGTCGATAGCGTGCCGAATAGCGACCTCGAGTTCGAGCCCCGACTGTGGTGAGTTCCGTAAACCCTTGGCAAAGGTTTTTTACCACCATTTCCACACCCCACCCAGATGTAAAAGGGGTACCCGGCTATAGGCATTTTTCTGAGCCTTAAAGGCTGCCTGTACTTGTGTTCAATGTTTGTGATATGTTATGTGCTGTATGCGTTAGTAGCCTGTCGGGGGAGTTATAGATGTAAAGCGCTTTGAGCTCTCTGGAGGAAAAGCGCTATATAAATTCCATCTTCACTTTTTTAAATTTAGACTGCCTCCAATGTTGTATCAAGTGACAATGCTGTGTGCGCTATTACTAGCTGATGCCTCTGTTCAAGTTTGAATCTTTTTTCCCTTTTTTTATTATTATTCAACTTGATATACGGCATTGTGTTTTTTTCTATTTCATTCTGTCCTCTTTTTGTTTGTTTGCATGATGTCCGTTAGAGATCTAGTTTGCTGATCAAAGTGAAAGGTTGTAGTAGTGATGTATGGAACATTCACGCCATGTGGTTGTCTGTCAGGCTGATGTATGGACTAGGATGCTTTCATCCTTTGAATCCCGGCAACCAACGCCTGATAACATGTCTCTTTTGATGCAACATGAGCGATAATAATCACTTGCTTGAATGAAAGAAATATAGGCGTTCAATAAAATCGATTATCGATTAGCTTTGAAAACATTGGCGACGAATTGTGAGATTAGAGTGCATTGTCTTTTTCGTGGTAATAGTGGCTGTAAAGCGCTTTGAGCTTGCTGTAGAGCGGGGGAAAAGCGCTATATAAATGCTATCTATTAGTATTAGTATTATTACTATTATTATGATTATTATTATTATTATTATTATTATTATTATTACTTTTATTATAATGCTGTTGGACAACACTGTGTCGCTTCTATTCTCGTGAAATGCTTCTATTATAAACATTGCAATTAATCGCTTTGGAATAGTTCAAAATGCTGCTCATGTGATATATTTGTATGTGAGTCCAGTTCGTTGACGGCATAGTTTGCTAGTGGAAGTTGTAGATTTCAATACTTATCGTCAGTCTTATTTTCTCTCCTAGTGGTAATTAATCTTGTCTTCTTATTAAAACCACGAACTGGCCGAACAGTTGACATGCTGAGTTAACTCGTTTGGTCTCCAACGGGCGACCTAGGCTTGAATCCCACAGGGGACCCTGGACATGGGTCGTGTGAGCAGTTGCTATGGCTTCCCAACCCCCGTCCTTTCAGAATGAGACGTTAATTCGTAGGTTCTATCTCTTAGATGAGCTAGCTGTGACGATAGGAATGCAAGACTCAACAAGAACTCAAAAGTTTACGGGTCCTCGCACGCTAACCCGGTATAATTAGAGTAAAAGTTGTCACCATCTAACTGTGGTAGTGGTCGCATGGTTAGAGTGTCCGTTCGGTACGGTTGGGGACTCGGGTTCGATCCTCACCCATGACAATGTTTTATCTCCATTTAATACACTAAACTCAAAACTTCCATATCATGTCTAGAATCTATGCTTTAAAATCAAACAAACAAACATTTCTATTCAATTTGTAAAACAAACTTGCTATAGGCTTTAGATCTAGAGAATCTAGGTCTAGGATTTCTATTCAATCTCGCGGTGAATTGTCTGTGCGAGGACTGCAGACCCCTCCTACATCTTCCCCTTTTCATAACTTTTCCCTCCTTTTCCTCCACCTGCTCTTACATCTTCCCCTTTTCGTAACCCCCCCCCCCCCCTTTTCATAACTTGTTCCGATTTCCCTCCTTTCCCTCCTACATCTTCCCCTTTTCATAACTCTTCCCTCCTTTTCCTCCATCTGCTCTTACATCTTCCCCTTTTCATACCCCCCCCCCCCCTTTTCCTCCTCCTCGTCCTTCGGCCCCTTTTCATAACTTCTACTCCTTTCCCTCCTTTTCCTCCTCCTCCTACATCTTCCCTTTTTCAAAACGTCTTCTCTTTTCCCTCCTTTTCTTCCTCCTCCTCCATCTTCCCCTTTTCATAACTTCTTCTCTTTTCCCTCCTTTTCCTCCTTTTCCTCCTCCTCCTCCATCTTCCCCTTTTCATAACTTTCCCCTCCTTTTTCTCCTTTTCTTCCTCCTCCTCCACCTTCCCCTTTTAATACCCCCCCCCCCTTTCCTCCTCCTCGTCCTTCGTCCCCTTTTCAAAACGTCTTCTCTTTTCCCTCCTTTTCCTCCTACTCCTCAATCTTCCTCTTTTCCCGTATCCTCTCCTCACCCTTACTCATTCTCCGACCACCATTGGCTAAACCAGTCAAATCTAGGACGACCACCTCTCGTCTCTTTTACGAGATTAATATGCTTAACTCTGGAGAATTCAATGTCGTTTTCTTTTTCTTTCTTTTAGATTAAAGCACCTGGTCGATATGAAACAAGGGTGATCGGAAGTAATTGCAAAATATTCACAACACCATAATGTCAACAAGATGATTAATGTACCAATCTTCTGTCCAAAATCCCATGTTGCGCTGATGAGTGTTGGTTTTTGGTTTGTTTGTTTGGGTTAGCTACTATGTTCGCCAACATCATAATGTATGAAGACTAAAGAACTGGGTGTATGTATAACACATTAATCACAATGGCAATTCAAACCAGTATGTGTACTACGTACATACTGTATGAAATATAAAGGACCAGACAACAGTACGTGAATGTATAAGACCTTTATTATACTAGAAATTATAGGTTACTATGTATGCATATGCTCATAATACATTGTCCGATATAATAATAAGAGCATTTGTAATGCGCTTTCCCTGGATAGCTCAAAGCGCTACACAAGAGGTTAAAATGCATTAGGATTGAAATCTAGCTAACGCTACTAGATCTAATCTAAGTAAAAGAAATAAAAGAATAAACATTAAAATGAATGAATGGTTAAGATACTCTGAACACGGGGCACGTAGATATTGGACCAAAGACCTGCTCAAGTTTCCATGCCAATGGCCGATGCCGTCCCCACCTCACGGCTGGCATCTGGTCACTGACCCCGATCTGTCGTGGTCAATTGTCCACTCAGAAGAGATCCGCCCATCCCACCATACAGCCCATTGTACTCTATGCTAATGTTGCCAGAGCGCCAATCATTCTCTCACCAACACCGGACTACCGAATTAATGAACTGAGACACTGGATTCTGTACCACTCTCATAATATTATAGGTAGCACTACTTAGGTATTTTGGTGAGGTCATGTGACCTATAGGCCATAACACCAAGGCTACGGTCAGTAATATGACGTTCTTGTTTATAGTTATATATACTTATATGTAAATTCACCAAAGGACACCTGTGATTCAGTTTGATTGAACGGTCACCATGTACTTCGTCACATGACACACACAAACGCCGTCACACCCTCTGAACGACAAAAACTCCCGAAGTCGGCAAGTGGCCACCCGTGTAATGGAGGATAGTGCAGAAATACGAACGCGTGTTAAAAAGTAAACACTCACCAATGCAATTTCAGTCTTTTCAGCCCTTTGTTTGTTTGTTTGCTTGTTGGTATGTTTGCTCTTTTCTTTGTTTCTTTCTTTCTTTCTTTGCGTGTTTGTGTCCTTGTTTGTGTGTTTGTGTTTGTGTGTTTTCTTTGTTTCTTTGTTTTCTTGTTGCAATTTTTTTTAAAGTCGGTATCGATCTCCTTTTATGGAAGATTTGAGGTCATGTTATAAAAGCCATGGCATTTAGAGTCGTTTGTGCAAGTACCACAAAGTATTCCGCTCCCCGGCCCAACAACTAATTTTTAAATGTTCGAAGTGGAGAAAAACATTTACAATCTGCCTGTACTGCTTGATAATCCGTGCTTCCTCCTTCAAATCAGCGAACGAAAAAAAACGGTGTACATTATTTGTTCAAGGACAGTTTGTACTGATAGTAGAATTCCGTAGACATGAACAAAGCCCTACTTCACCAGAGTGTACTTTCATGTTCAACTCGTGACCAACCACATAAACCACTCTTGTTAACACGACCTGACCTTTTCATACTGTGGTGCTGTTTGGGATGACGGGTGGAACAACGTACTCCTCTGTCCTTGAAGCAAGGGTATGAATGAAGTGGTGTTTATATAAATACCACGTTTTCACACAACGACTACTCCACACCACAAACACTCAATCATTCACACATAATGATAGATGGCGTTTATACAGCGCTTTACCCCACTCTTCAGCAAGCTCAAAGTGCTTTACAACCACTACTACCCATACAGACTTCAATCATCTATTAATGGTAGCTCTGTGCTCACACCAATACACTGGCAAGATATTTCATTGTCTACAATATTGTTGGGTAGCTTACCCCTTTTAAACCTGGGTATAGATTCTAGTGATGAAAAGAAACTTCAAAGTTCAGTGGCGGATTAGCTCAGTCGGTAGCGTGCCGGACTCCGTAAACCCTTGGTAAACGTTTTATTTTACCACGATTTCCTCACTGACCCCACTCCGGTGTAAAAGGGGTACCCGGCTGTAGGCATTTTTTTCTGCGCCTCATAGGCTGCCCGTACTTGTGTTTAATGTTTGTGTTGTGTTATGTGTTGTATGCGTTAGTAGCCTGTTGGGGGAGTAATAGATGTAAAGCGCTTTGAGCTCTCCGGAGGGAAAGCGCTGTATAAATGCCATCTTTACTTTCTTTACTATTTTCCTAGCACTTTTCCCCGATGCAACAGGCCCAAAGTGTTTAACAGTGTGAAAAGTGCTATTCGTATTTCCAAGTGTTCGCCTGGTGTTGGTGGATGAGAAAATGCTCTTAAATCCAAATCACATATTGTTGAGACATGAGACTAAGTGTGTCTATGCAAAGCGTGTCGAAACACAATAACTTATATACAAAGGGCTCATAGTGCGACAATGATTACATCTGTCAATGAAGAGCGTGTTGAATTGTAGTAAAGCATACCAAGGCTTAGTGAGCGACATCGCGCTCTCAGCATTACTCAACGGTTAAAATAATCTCGTGTTGTAATGGCAGTCACGTCTTCCTTGGTAACACATAAATAACTAAAACCACCAGTCGCTGTTCCCATGTGTACGCTGAATACAAATTAAAGTTTAGAACATACTATGTGTCCACCAGAGAAAAACTTTCCTTTTTTTTTTAAGGAGAGCACATTATTATTTATAAAAGTAAGGCAATAGTCATTGAATTCTACTGTAAATCTATATTATAAGAGTGGTTAGGGGGCGTGGCACTTTTTTACGGTCGAATGTTCTCAGAATCGGCTGAACGTAAAAATAGGATAAAATAACCGAATTGCACAGTAAACATTCAACTGTGTGGTAGGCAATAGTTTACTTTGAGAATCCTGCCGGTTAAATTTACGTTTCATATTTACCTCCCTAATACATTTCACTCTCAGCCACCGAATGACATATCTCTGACACTGCTTTTTCGGTTTTCCATGGGAAGTGGGACCCTCCTATTGTTGGATTGTCTAACAAACAACACACATCACCAAGTGACGTGTTAAGTGTTGCTGAGAGCCGTAGGACACGGGATAAAAAAAAGTGGACTGAGGAGGGGGAGGGGGCGGCGGGGTGGGGTGTCATTTTAGTATCTCAATCGGTTTAAGTCAATGAGAATACTTTTTTTTAAAGGCGGTAAGCGGCCGGGGATGGGTAGTTGTAAATGAGAGTGGAAGATAGTTGGAGGGGGCTGGGGGGTAGAAATAGCAAGCAAACAACTGTTGTCCGTTCCTGTTCGTAAGAACAGGGAAGCCCTCCTAGTATATAATATGTGCTGACACCTAAGTAACATTACTGATAACCACAATCCCTCTTTCGACGTGTACCATAGGATTTGAATACAAATTAGTGCATAAAGAATGAATACTCATAGTATTCATAGTACTTAATCTACTCATGAGAGTACCCCTCCACGAAATATCAATAACATAACATTGTATTTCCACTTTTACTGTAGAGCATTTTCTGAGAAGAATTGGCAGTCAGTTATTGCTATACAGTAAAGATGCGTATTATTATAGAACTATTCATTTTCTGCTTGTCCTGCAGCCTTGACTGTCTATATATAATTCCAGCCCTGCTTTTATGCAAAGGACGTCGTTTTACAAAAGGTCATCTTTGCGTTCATAATAATACACGAGTAAATCTAGTTTTCAACATTCGTGTTCATGTTTCAGGCAGTAACTGCAGGTTTGCACTAGGCTAGATAATGATCGTTTTCTCACATGAGGAGATATGGGTCAGCCTCGTTTTCACTCTTCATTGAAATCTGTGTCAACCATCAGACAACTCATTCCTCGCCACTTCCGCACGCCGGGTTCCCAGGAATGAACCTCTCAGTCCGATGACTAGAACCTCTCTGTCCGATGACTAGAACCTCTCAGTCCGATGGCTGGAACCTCTCAGTCCGATGGCTGGAACCTCTCAGTCCGATGGCTGGAACCTCTCAGTCCGATGACTGGAACCTCTCAGTCCGATGACTAGAACTTCTCAGTCCGATGGCTGGAACCTCTCAGTCCGATGACTAGAACCTCTCAGTCCGATGGCTGGAACCTCTCAGTCCGATGGCTGGAACCTCTCAGTCCGATGACTAGAACTTCTCAGTCCGATGACTGGAACCTCTCAGTCCGATGACTAGAACTTCTCAGTCCGATGACTAGAACCTCTCAGTCCGATGACTAGAGCCTCTCAGTCCGATGACTAGAACCTCTCAGTCCGATGACTAGAACCTCTCAGTCCGATGGCTGGAACCTCTCAGTCCCATGACTGGAACCTCTCAGTCCGATGACAGGAAACTCTCAATACGATGACTGGAACCTCTCAGTCCGATGACTGGAACCTCTCAGTCTGGTGGCTGTGAAATTAGCACTCGCGTGGGACTCTCCGTTTCCATTAGAGAGTGGCCGATGCCTTCAGCTCATTGACCCTCTCAGATCATACTCCAAACCATACTCCTGCATGCCTCCATACACTTTCTTGACGTCAATGTGTTCCACTTTTCAACGAACGTACTCAAAATAGTACTGACCATAGCTGCTCAAAGTATACACTCAAGGGTAATGATTGTTATAATTTCATTTAATGGGGAAATTAGTTTTACTTTTTTCCACTCTATGACATTACAATTCTTCACGAAATAATGTTGTATTCTTCTCAGTCTTCCTGAATGATGAAGAACGTCGTTGATTGTAGTTCCCATCTATAGCAGTTAATTATCCACTTAAAGCTATTGGAGGAATAACCTGATAGCGTGCACTCGTACTATCTTAACACTTTTTGCAATGACTCTTGGTTAACTTTCCCTCCGCATCATTAGTTCTAGTCATAATTTGGTTTCAGTAACATAGTCACAAAGAATGAACAACCTAATGTATGCTCTTAAAGGCAAAATAGAAGCAACATAGCACTGTGTTAAGTCCTAGATTGCTTTTGTTAAGACCACCTGGCATACAAGAATAACCAATAATCAATCGAACATATGAACGTTACTTATCCCCATGGCTCCACATTCGTATACTGCAAGACGAACATCATTTCACTGCAAAACTGTTAACTGCAGCATACCCCTTGACTAGATCTAGAACTACATGTAGTCCTGTATCCCATCCAATTAGTACAGGTGCCAGTCGAATCGAAACCAGGGCCTGCCTTGCTACTACTTTAGATTAAATGTGTATTTTGTTCTACGTTGTCTTCAGAGTCCTGCGTGGCACCATCATCATCATCATCATCAGCAGCAGCAGCAGCAGCAGCAGCAGAAGCAGCAGCATCATCATCCATCACATCATCATCATCATCATCATCATCATCATCATCATCATCATCATAATCATCATCATCATCATCATCATCTTCATCATCATCATCATCATCATCATCATCATCATCA
>JAUELK010174476.1:0-11001 GCA_031471215.1 Gastropteron pacificum
ACTTTGTTTACATGCCAAGAAGGTTCCCTCGATATGCCAAGATGCCTTGCGCCAACACTCCTCCAGTAGTGCCAAGTAACTCACATCATGTGAAGTGTTTAGTGTGAGTTCACAAGAAGTGCCCAGCTGAAGAAGAAAAAAGTATTTGCAGAGACAAGCTTTAGAATTAGAGAGGATGATGACATTTAGAGAAATATTTTTCCTAAAATGTTAACTTTTCATTTATCTCCAGATTGCTCAATTCTGTATCCAATTTTCGCACCAAATATTTAACAACCACATCATGGGAGAGATGGTGCTGGAGCTTGGTGACCAAAGTAGACAATTGGAGAAGTAAGCAAACCGTCAATTGAATTGTGATGTTGTAGTGTTCTCATAAGTTGCTGCTCATAATAAAATGTGGTGTTAAAAAAAAAGTTAAATCAACACTCAATGAATGTTTTGGTTGTCTAACATTTCTTTGTGGTGGTAGTGGTGATTCATTTGAATTATACAAAATAATTTTCTTCACTATGAAATTGAAAAAATACTGTTTCCGGTGTGAGTTATACCATCATTGATTTAACATTATACTATCTTAAGTGTTATGTCAGGGACAAAGCAGCTTGTGGATGAATTAGGGTTATAATGATTTGAATCTCAAATATTAATTTTTATATGTGTATAACCCAGAGACTAACAAGAACAAGAGCCCTCACTTTGTGTCTTTAGCAGGTCTCATCATGTATTTTCATCCAATTCCAGGTGGGAAAAGGTCGTTGTTTTACTCAAGTGATGACGATATGGGAGAATCTCCAGCTTTTGATGTGCTCAAGTTCAGAAACCCTCAAGGATATTTTGGCGGTAAGGACCATTTTTTAATGTATTTTGCCTTTAATATTGCTGTTAAAAAAAAGATGTTAATAATTGTGTTGTGTTGTTAAACTGTTCGCAATCTCCATTTCTATTTTTATTTTTTTGATCCACTGCTCTCTTAATTTCATGTTTCTTCGTTTCATAGATAGACATAGAAATGTTGTTTTCTTTGACCTTTTTTTTTTGATTTTATTTTTTTACTTTAACTTTGAATGAGTTCACAACTGTTTCAAAATGTGTATTAGAAAACGCACATCAGGATCGTGAATTGTCTCCCAACAAATTGTCAGGAGAAATACTCACTGTATTTGAGTTATTAAGTCCACGCTGTATTTATAAGTACAGATGGAGAATTGTTTGCCTTCCCTAAACAAGAATGAGAGAATGGCACTAATAAATGTATCAAATGCCCCACATCAAAAATCCTTTCTTAAATGCTCAAGATTTTCATATGTCATTTGATGAACATAACACTGTTACCGGTGCACATCAAGTCAGGATTCAAAGATTTAACCACCCACACCATCCCTATCATTCCTACTCTTTAGCTTCCACTGAGGTGCGGCATGAGCATCCCACGTCTGTGAAGTTCCGTGTTGGCCAAGTGATCAAGCACAAGATCTGGGGCTACCGCGGAGTCATTGTTGGCTGGGACCAGAAAGCTGTTGCCCCGGTGATGTGGCTGAACAAAATGCACCCCCCTGACAAGATGCACTGGCGGAACCAGCCAAACTATGCCATTTTAGTGGACGTAAAGGACAGGGCGGAGCCTCAGATGACTTACGTGCCTCAAGAAAACATCGAACTGATTTCTCAAACAGAGGTGTGTTTTATAATTTTATTTTTACTGTATTGTTATTGACAGAGTGTTGTATCGCAGGAGGGTTCAAGGGGCAACGTCCTGCAAGAGGACTGGCTGATACAGAGAGAGAGAGAGAATTTTGATATTGGCATATCATGTCATGAATGAAGAAGTTGTCATGTTGAACAAGTGAGTGACTGCCAGGAAGAAGTGCATGATTGATTCCAAAATAATAGTTCACTCTTCTTCCAGGATGGCACATTCGAAAATTCATTAGTATTTTGACATGCTGTACTTCACTCAATATGAAAGATAGGTATCCCATTAGTGTTATGCATATGCTGTTGAAATCCTTTAATGAATAGGCTACAACTTATTTGAAATCATTGTTACGTAACCTTAAATATGGCGCAAAATGTTAAGTATCGGGGTGGCGAAGAAAAAATATGTGACAAAGATGAATATCTCGGTTCAAGTTTGTTATTCGATTTTGATGAAATAAAGTTTGTTATTCATGGTTTTTAAATGCCTTTACGGTGGTTCTATTGATTATTATTCTCCATCTTAGAACAAAAAGTTGACTTGTGATATCTAATATATTACCATACAATATCAGAATCGTTTGTATTAGCACTATCACATTCTGTAATAATTATTATGGAGCCTCTTACACTGTATTATTAAAAGAAGGAACTATATTGTTTTATTTTCTTTCTTGTGTGTCTTTTGCTTTATTTTCTTTCTTGTGTGTCTTTCAGATTAAGCATCCCAATATAGACAGCTACTTTGACTTCTTTGACGGTGCCCAATACATCATGAGGCCTGCGTGGAAGTACTTCTACCCAAAGGATTGATCTCACTTTTGTCTTTCATCTCACTGTTGCCACGTGACACTCCGTTTGAAGGAAGAAAGATATCACGAGACATGCGACTCTCAAGCCTGGCTTGGATCTACCAATTGTGTTCTAGTCTCTTCGCAGGCAACCCATGTGTCCTTTTGTCTTCTATGGTGACGGGACAGAGACATCACATATGATTCCTTCCACATTTATTTGGTACTGGGACTTTCATACATACCACATTTTGCACATTGGAGACACTTTCAATGTAGTCAAGTCTTCGTCAGAAGAGAACCTGGCTGCTTACTTGTTGAATTTGTGTATGCCCCTGCAGAGAAAGCGAAAAGGCTCACTTATGACTACACATACAGTAAAGAACAAAAAGGTGTTTTTGTCTTCGTTCACAGAACGAAGAAGGGAGGGAGAAGGATAGAGAAAGTAAGGCAGAGAGGGAAGGAGATGGAGGAAAGAAGGGGGAAGGGGAGGGAGAGAGAAAGGAAGGGAGATGGAATACTTTAGTAGCACGACAGAATTGATAAAATAATCTGAAGAGTAGTATTGAAACTATTTTGTTGTGCGTTTTAAACAGATATACACCTATTAGAGTCAGGTAATGCAACAGTGATGCTCATATCAATCAAATGGAAATTGGCTTACTTAAAGATGAATGGGTCAATCTCAGGGTACTGGTATTAAACCACATAGACTTCTGATTTATCCAGTCTTTTTTTGTTTTTAAAAACATTGATATTATAGTGAAAATAACATAGAGAACCATAATTACCATTCTTGTGCTATATATCATACAATGGCCAAAGGCAATGCTAATTAAAGTGTTTATTTGTTTGTTTCCCGTCAACAGAGTTCTGTCTCAAACAAATTTCTTTTGTTGCCAACTCGCCACTTCTATACTGAAGCGTTATGCTTAACAATTAAATTTATAATTTTGTCTATGGCATGACATGATCGACATGGACTGATTTTAATTTTACAATCCAAACGTAATGCAATTTTGGTCTTTTACTATTTCACCTTTTGAATCCCTGACCAAATAAGAAACCTGTACCAGAAAGAAAAGGCACATTTTTGTTCATGCAAGTTACGCCTTCAGTACTTTTCGGTGAGACCTGCCAAAGTATTTCTGTACAGTTTTAAAATCTAGTGAATTGCCCTCAGGCCAGACAGGTTATGCAATGCTAGTTATATTTTGTTGATATTTGACATTTTGTCACTAAAAGTAAAAGTTATAAAAGAAACCACAGTGTTTTAAAAAAAAACACATTTTCTCTATGTTCATTTCCAGGCTGAATGCTTGATCGGTCAGAAAACATTTTCACAATGATATTTATTGTCTTTATCCATCTGTTGCCAGTCTTCAGGAAGTCTCCTGAATTCTATGAATTTCTTATTTAATGTGTATTTTCAGCTTATATTGACTAAATTAAATGCAGGAGAGGACAATTTTTAGCCTGCAGTAAAAAGTTCACAAAATGAAAACTCTGAGGACTGTCAACTCTATTCCCAACTGTATTTCTGTTTGATCTGATGTACTGAACTTACAGCCTTTTGGCAAAGCGTTTTGTACATTTAAAGTATAAAGTATTTATTGTAATGTATATTCTTCTTTATGAGTGATGCATAGGGAACTATGTGTAACTAAGCTACATAGTTCATTGATCCTCCATATAATTTTGTCATAAACCACATGGTAATGTAGAGCTTTCCAACAGAGGGAGGACATTTTAATTATATTTTAAATGTATACACATTGTAAATGATATTCAATGTTGCCAGTATATCTCTTCCTTGTTGCCGGTACCACTGTGATATTTGGTTTTGACAATGTTGGTCATCACATCTGTTGCAATGCTCGTTTGCTGCTTATCTTTATGTGTGGGTTATGTGTGGGTTTCTGGACATATTTTCTCTCTGCTATATCACTTATTATATAAAGTTTATATCTTATAGATACTGTATGATCCAACTATCTTGCCAGCAGTACATCTAATGAGGTTGGCAATGTTTAATGTCACTATCAGCGTGGGTTCTCACTCTTCTGCCCAACAAAATTAAGCCGGCGTATCTGTATTTGTGGTCTATCTACTGAAATTCCATACGGTCTCTTAAAACAGAAATGCTTCATTACCGTCTGTGGTGAAAGTGAAAGTTGTCCGACATGTGCCGACAAAATATTTTCAGGTTTTGAAGATAGCAGAAAATTATGGAAATATTGACCCATTGTCTATATAGATCTATCAGGCATTGTAAATTTCAAGAAATTGAGTTTACGGTTTCTGACTCTCCTTTGCTTTCATCCCTGCCCAAATCCAAGTGGGGCTGATGGAAGTAAGCTGAGTTAATTGGGGTTCAGCAAAACATTACGAATTTATAAATGACGAGAGTTAAAATGCATTTCATTCGAAACCCCTGAATTTCACTACATTTCAGATACACTGGTTTACCATTGTAGGGCAGTTTTATCCAGAGGTTTCTGTTGTACGACATCTGAAGACTTGTTGTTTTGCAGCATTGACAGTGCCTTATCACATCACAGCTGTTTTATAGATGAGTGATATTGTTTTTGCAGCATAATATCAAGCTGAATTGAATTGTTATGACAAATGTATAAGAAGAGACAATTGAACAAGTACAGAAGTACTAGTAGTACTAGTTGTAATATCACTATTGTGCGCCATGAGCCCACACAGTGGGGAAATTGTGCGTTGTTATTATTATTATTATATTTCTTTCTTTTTCAGTGATTCAGTCATGTATGGGCCTTCGTCCTTCTGTTCAATGCTATGTAGTGGAATCTGGTGGTTTTCTTTGAATATGTAGATAAAAAGTATTTTCTATGTTAGGGGATGTAGGAAGTAAAAGTCCCCTTATTTCCAAAACGAAAAGAGAAACTGATAGAAAGTAAAATGAAGAAGGAAATTTGTACTGTACGTTGCTTTTCATTGAAGCCTGTAATGTAAATTATACTGTTATCCTTTATCTTTATGCTTGAAAGTTTAATGTATTTTCTTGTCACCACCTGGCAAATGTTAGTCAAACTGGAAGATAAAACATTTTTGTTCCTGTAGATGTGTTAGTGTTTACAGTTTTCAGGGTTCCAAAAACAGGATGAATACATGTTTGAAGAAAGTGAGTCAGAATAAAACAAACAAACAAAACATTGTGTTTGTGTCATCTGTTAAAAAGTGTTTGTTTCAGCTTATATATAATGAAGATAAGTCCTACTTTGGATATATTGCATTGTATTTTATACACTTTCTTCATCCTTTCTCAGGGAAATTTGCCTTAGTGTAATGAGCTCCACTTTTCGCTGAAGCCAACGCAGTCCTACCTGTCAAGGAGACAAGAGGACTGAAAAAACACTTAAACTCAGAGAGTGAGCATACGGTCCCACAGTCACACCTATCAAGGAGACTGACGAGTGAGCATAGAGTCATATCTATCAAGGAGACTGTGGACTAAACCCCCCCCCACTAAATCTCAAAGTGAGCACCAACTTTGAGCATATACATCAAGTGAACCCTTACTTTAAAGCCCATAGCAGAGATGAACTTTTTTCACCATTTGCGTACCCAGTATGTGGGTCAATATGTTTACTGTATCTGCAGGCCTATAAATTGACACTTCTACCATAATAAATAAGCTGTCCCACATGTCAAATATCCTGTGAGCATGAGTGAGAGGGTGATAAGATAAAATACACTTTAATCAAGATTCATCTGCAGGTATTTTTGTTTTGTTTAAGTTTTAGTTTTACACCCCTAGCGACACTTTGTGGATCATATCAGAGGGACCTTCGCTGTAACGCCAATCTACGATAGGACGGTACAGACATGAATACTTGCGACCCATATTCAGGAAGGAAATAAGTCAAAACAAGAAGTTTTTACATCTTCTTAAGTATTTATTTCATTCATTAGCAGTAACAAGGGACACATTGAGATCTGAGCAATTAATATTGTTTACAGACAACGGAATGATTATAGTACATTTTCTGTACATAGATAATATACATGTTGACATTTTACTAAGTACTAAATTCCTACCACTACCAGTAACTAATCATAGATTAGATCATGATTAGCAAGTATAAACTAATTCTATTTTTCTGAAAACAATTATTCCTCTTGATAGTACTACCACTTTGATAATATCTTAACAGTTCTGTCTATGATGATTCAAGCGTAAAAGAAAAAGTGCCTGATTACACCGTTTTGGCTGTTTCATACAATGGATGAAAAGGAATAACTACTATCTTTCATCTTATCTAAAGTGGCAATAATCCACTGAAGGGATGCATTCAATAACCAAAGACAGAAATTAAACAGATATTTTAGGAGAGTTGAAGAAATCGTGAAAATACAAACAATTCAATTAATGATACATTAACTGAGACTGCATTTTCTCACGATTAGCATTAACCCCCTTATGCATTTTTTAAAACTCATTTGTTCATATTGTCAGTTACACAACTGAAACAGCAGTAGAAGAAACATGCACAAAAATAACTTTATCTGGCACAAGTGGATTTCTGTACAACAGTTTATGCATGTTGTGAATCATATGAACATTAAAGATCGGCAGTACTGAAAGCCTTTAAGGTGGGGCAGATTTCTTCAAACAATATTGCTGAACACACCAGGAGCAATATTTTCTTCTCAAGTTTATCAAAGTACTGAACTGTATCAAATACACTTTGTAAATGAATCTTGAATGTTTGGGCCATGGAAAATTGACATTCTTGTTAAGAATAATGATAATGGCAAATAATCACTATATTGAATGGCAAATAATCACTGTATTGAATGGCAAATAATCACTATATTTAATGGCAAATAAATACTATATTTATTGGCAAATAAATAGTATATTTCTAGCATCAGTTCCAGTGGAATTTCTAAACTCAACAAGGAATGTATTATGCAACAAAATTATAATGTGCAGATACATGTAGTGGTAACTATGAGACCAAATATAAATAGTTAGGACTTTGGAAATTCTATTGAAAGAATGTACATGTATGTATTTTGAAATGTCCAGCTAGAAATCACATGTTTATTTTTAATTTATCAATATTTTTCGAAGTTTGTTTATAATTTATATTAATGGGAAGTTCAAATGTTTGATGATGATGAAATATACTGCCAGTGCATATGCCTACTAGTAGCTTAAACATTTCTCCTTCAAATTAAAATTTGGTCAGAGGATTATACAGTGTAAGTGTAAATGATTATATTTATGATACCGGGAGAGGTGCTTTGTACTACGCAGGAAAGAGCGATGAATCATACACTAGCATACATATTGAGACAGATAATTATTCAATCATAGAACACTAAAAAAGCAAGCACTTCCTTGGAGAGACCAGAGGGCTTATCTTTGATTCAAATAAACCTAGAATTTTCATGTTATAATGTTAAAAAAATGTCTCAAGTCCTGGATCAAAATTGAATAAATTATGTTTCTTTTAAAAGAAGACTTTGGATCTTTCAAATGGGTATGTTCCAATATATTCATATGTAAAGTAAGCATTGCTAGACTCAAATTAAATACTTACCCTCAAATGCCTGTACCAATCATTGTAAGCCTGGTACCAACCACACATGAAGAACTAGTACTAGTACTGAGCTAACAGATGTGAAACATACAAATGTAGGGCTGAAATAGTGCAATATTTATAGACATGATGTATGAACATATATAGAATTATACAACTACACATTTCAAAGACAAAAGTTCAATACACTTTGGCACTGGAAGTGTCATCAAAACATACACTCAGTGAACACAGTTTCAACTGATGTAAATTATCAGCAATTGCATTCAAGATAAATCAAAGTTCAAATCATTCCAATCTATATAGATATTATAAAACATAAAGAAAGCGAATTCAAACGGAAGGAGCCGGAAACTAAATTGATTGTGAAAAAAAGTGAGTAAATAGATACAACTTCATATTACGTAGTGAGGATAGTAGTCAGGCTTTGAGAAGATATCTATAAATAAGGTTTTCCAATCAAGGAATATATGATTCAAGTCATCAGATCTGAATGTCTATCTTTCAAAATAATTAGATAACATTGAAAAATATAAAAATGCATAATGCAGGCATTTCTACCTTTCAAACAGCAGTATAAAAACATGTGAGAAACTAAAAAAAAAAACCGAAAGGATATCTCTATTTTTTTTTTCATTTTGAAGAAATGAGGAAGCACGGTTTCTGAACTTAAGAAATATTATTTTCTGTAAGCATGGATTTCAAAATCATTTTGGAGCATGAAAACAAACAACCATTGTAAATGTAAGGTCACTTTAAATATAGCAGGCTTAAACAAGCTGCAAAGAACAAATTATCAATAGTTTTCAACAAGTGCGCCATATAATATAGATCTAAGCTTCTGTGAATGTATTGCCAGAAATATCACTTTGATTGATTTATACAGGAATAAAGTCAACCACTGGCAACATAATTTACAAACGCAATGAGACAATGGTAAGATGTATTAAAATAAAGTTAAACGAAGCAGTTGATGAGACATGGATGGAAAAGATGACTTGGAATGTTTACTCAACTTCAGTTGTAACATGTTTTTCATACAGAACCCCCCAATAATTTATAATAGTTCTATCTGAACGTCTTGATTGGTGAGAAGTTGGTACATGTATCTGAATTATTTTTGTAGGGTGTTTGGGGGTTAGAGGGGTCAACATTTTGAACATTAAGAAACTGGATTCATTTCGTCATGTGGTTAAAGTTAAAGAAGCAGTGCCAGAGACAGGAGAACTGTGTTCTTGGGTCTACTACTACTATGTCTGTACAAAGAAAGCTGTTGGTTATATTCTAATAGTAATGCCTGTACAATCTAGTCTCAATTTGTTCACAGAAAAGGAGCAATTGCATTCCTTGAATTTCGCTTCCATACACTATCATGCATACACTGTGAAGACATGAGAACAAAATACAGCATATATAATATGGCGTCTTACTCTACTCTAAAACATGTTCAGCATTGCAAATTTTCAACAAAAACAGTTAATAGACTCTTTGCATATATATTCACATTTTCAGAAGTATTTCCTCACAAAAAAAACAAAAAACGCAAAAACAAATAACATGAACATTCTATTTCTTGCACGGCCAGACAAAAAGCTTAACAACAGTTGACCCTGTAAGCACTTGATTGAATGAGGACGATTTTGGGCAATCATGTGTACCCAAAGATCTATAGCGACATGACCTCCTGTGTGTTAACACAAATACCTACCAGTTTCCTTGTTCTTGTTCATTGTTATAAAAGCAAAGGGTGTTTCTACTTAAGTCGTGTTAATACTTTCTTGCTTTACTAAATGACCAAGGTAAATAATAGATTGATCAACAAATACACGAGATCTGAATCTATATCTAGATTCTTTATCTAGTAGATCTAGAGTTTTCTTGTACTCTGTTACAATCCAAACGCTTCCTCCATCATTCTACATAACGGAAGTTTAGTTATATAAATATAAGTAGTGGAAGGTCTGTTCAATGCAATGTGTTGGTTTTCTGAAGTCATGTGAGTACAAAAGAATCAGGTGATTTCTAAAAAATCGTCATCATTCTTTTCTGAAACATGTCATCACAGTCCTCTGCTACTCATGGTTTTCCTCAGGCGGCTCAGGTTGTCTAAGTTGACTTTATTCTTTGGATCCAGCTCCGCTGCCTTGAGGTAGGCTTTCTCTGCTCGACTGTACTTGGCATTCAAATGTAACATGGCACCCAGGTTCATCCACGCTGTGGGCTCCTGAAGAAACATCACATAGAAATGTCAATATATTTATATGGGTATGGGTCCTCGCACGTTAACCCGTTATAATTATGTTAAAAGTTGTCACCAATTAACTGGTAAAAGTTTTTTAGAAAATATAAAAAAATTACTCCAATACGAACAGACAACAACCTAACAAAACCCACTGAGAGCCTGCCTGCTTGCTCTCATGGATGGCCAACCATAGAGGTACACGTGACTAGATCTAACAAACACTTACCAACCAACAAATTAAAAAAAACAAGAAAAGAACAAAAAAACACCAAAGATCCCCAAACTACACAGATAAACTTATTAAAAACATTTTCAACTTGAGCAAAGACTCACAGACCAAAATGACTTACTTGTGGTTTGACCTCTACAGCTTTGACATACAAGTCCTCAGCCCTCTGATTCTCGTTCAATTGTCTGTGGGTTGGAGAAAAGAAAACATGCATGAGGAACTATGAATAGTCCATCACAAACTCTTGAATTTCATCCTGAAAATTCATTTTTTGATGAACTACATATTTCTTACAACAAGTAGATCTCTCTTTTGTTGCTGTATTTGTTGTTGTATTTGTTGTTGTTGTTGTTGTTGCTCTTCTTCTTCTTCTCCTCCTCCGCCTCCTCCTCCTCCTCCTCCTCCTCCTCCTCCTCCTCCTCCTCCTCCTCCTCCTCCTCCTCCCCCTCCTCCTCCTCC
>JAUELK010174587.1:0-11001 GCA_031471215.1 Gastropteron pacificum
AGACTTTTGGGGATCATTCTTGACGCTAGGCGGCATCATTTTCGCCGCGAATTGGGGTCTTGAAAAGAAATTGGGGGTCTTGAAAAAAATTCATGGATTTGGTGGGGACCCTGAGCATTGTTAACTCGTTCAGACCCAAGCAACACACACTACGTTGATCATTATTTGCCAATGGACTTGATTCGAAATATGTCTTTTACACATTGCGCTGAAATTAATCTGGCCTAATCATGCTAAATAGGCTTGGCCTCAATGAGTTACGGAAATATGTCTTGTGTAAGGCATGAAGGAGAGCTGACATGTTGTCTGACTATCCTAGATAAAATTACATAGTCTTATCATATTGGAATGTTCAGTTCTTAATAATGCATTTATTGATGTAACATGCATTTTAGTATTTTTAGACTGATTTTTATATTCAAATGTAAAGTGTTTTTTTTTAATTTTTTTAATATTGTTGTTTATGGAAAACACTCAAATAAAGTTATTATCTTGAGCTTGTTTTTCTTCCAAGAACCCCGATAATAATGATAAAGGAACAAACACGCATAGATTTTGCAAACATTGAGTTGGTAAAATATAAATTATAATGTTGAAAATCCCCCCCACCCCCTCCCCCTCCCGCCTGCCTTAGAATGTTGGATGACTTCCACCATGAGATGGACAACACGGAGAGCAAGCTGGACCAGACAATGAAGAAGATGGCCAAGGTCCTGCACATGTCCAATGGTCAGTTGAGAAGGATATATTGTCCTTGTAGTCACAATCACATTTATAATAATAGTTATAATGAACTTTATTTGTAAACCGCCCACTCCCCTGAAAGACAAAGCTCAAGGCAGGGTACACTTTAAAAACATATTACACACAATTGCACACAGGAATGTATTACAATGTACAACACAAACTATTTAGAGTTTACCACAATATCAATAAGAACAACAATTGATAATGCAAACTTGCAGTACAGACTATTTTGATGACCCTTTCTGACTTTTTAACAGTGATGCTCTTTCACTCTGTAATTTTTCCCCCCATGTTTCACATTACGTGAGAGTTTTATTTTCAGTATTGAAAATACAGTAACTATTTCTCCGGTCCCGTTTTTTGTTCCCCAATGGCAAGATGATAAGATAAACCTTCCTGCTTTTGTTCTGGTCCCAGTGAGTTTATTTCAATCAGACTCCACTGTAGTGAATGCTAAGAATGAAAATTTTGTGTGTGACTTTCACTTAAAAGGTAATTAATTTTTGAAAAAAGCAAAGCTGTAAATACTTGCATAATATCCTTACTATTGTGCGCCTTGAGCCCACACAGTGGGGAAAGTGTGCGTTAGAAATACACTTATTAATACTATTATTATAATTATTATTATTATTATTATATGTAGTGTATGTTTCTTTGTTGCTTTGTGTTGACAGATCGCAGACAGTGGTGTGCTATCGGCATTCTCTCCCTGATCCTGTTCATCCTTCTCATCCTACTGGTTGTCCTATGAGACCAACTCCAACATTTGGACCCATCACCGCTCTCTCTCATCCTCGTTGGATTCCACATACTAATGTATTTTGACTCACTTTGGAGTAGAGAGTATTTCCTTATCCACCACCAGGTGTAGTCTTGGAAAAGGTACTTTGTCACGACTTTCTCACCTCACCCAGGTGTAAAATGGGTACCTGACTATAGACAGCGAGCATGCACAAGACAAGCATGAAATAAGGGTTTTAGTGCCAATTTGACATTCTCCTCATGGAGTGAGAATTTTGTCTGAAAAGGATATCCTTGGATGACATTAAAGTGTATATAACGCATCACTTAACACCATGGGCTGAAGGGCAAGAGCTCAAAGCCTTCTGGACTAGAAGAATAGTAATAATATGCATTTCCTCTCTGTTCATCAAGCTCAGTGCATTTCACAGAGTCAATGTTACTGTTACTATCCCAAACTCTTCATTGGGTCCGCACAGTGGCCGAGTGGTTAAAACGTTTTGTGAGCCTGTTTGGTCTCCAAGCGGATGAACCCGGGTTTGAATCCTGATGAGGGCATTCTGAACATGGGTCGCGTGGGCAGTTTTCATGGCTGTCCACTCCCGTCCTATGGGAAACGGATGTTACAATGTGGGTCCCAATTTTCTTATATGATCTAACAAGTGTCGCTTGGGGTGTAAAACTACAACAAAACACTTTTCATTGAATGACCATCTAAACCTCCCAGGAGGCACACTGAGCGTGGGTGCAGCCTGTGAGCCTCTTGTTGCCTGCACTGTGTAAGATCTTTCCCTCGTAAGAAGCATAACAGACTGAGTTACATTGCACGATTGCAAAAGTCCTCTGTATATCTATATATATGAGGCTGCAGTCATAATTGGAAGAAGAACATCTATCCCTCGTGAATGATGAAAGAAGAAGGCTTTCTGACTGAGTGTTTTTCGTGTGAAAATGGAAAGACGCTATCTTTTCTACACCAGTCATTCTTACGTTAAGGTAGGCCCTATATCTACTGTGATTTTGCACTCGGATCGAAGGGTAGACAAGAGAAACATTCCTCCACAAATACAAGCAGAAATCCTATAAAATACAGCCCAGACTCGTTGTTAGTAGATATGGGGAGTGAGGGGTGGGAGATAGGTGAAATTGAAATTATGTTAAGGAATATTGACGTTAGTTATTGACAGTAGGAAATAGTGTCTAGTCACTTTGTTACAATTACATCCAAGAGGGGGGAAAATTCCAAAATGTTGTGTATTCATTTTGTATTGTCTCACTGATATAACTTTTCTGAACCTCACCTGAAAACTCTATGAGCTGTTACAGAGTGATTGTCACTTGAGATTTGGCATGTTTGTTGTCAGACAAGCTGTGTTGTTATGTTACAACTAAATGCTAAATGCCACCTCTATTAACATTAAACCTGTCATTTCACATCATCTTTTAGTGATCACTGAATGTGTATTCCTTCACAAACCATCACTGAGAAATTGTAGGATTTACATATTGACACTTGACACAATGACATTTCCTGGTATTGAATTGAGTCTACAATCACTTACATAATGTTTAAGTACTTGTAAGTAAAATGTTTAGCTTACTTTATTGTAAACTAATCTTCTGATTACTTTTTAAAATGGCAAAAACTTCATGAAAACAACTAAACTGCTCATGTCTGTTATTTCTAATTCATTCATAAACCTCAATAAAAGCAAGCAAAAGCGACTGCTTTAATCAAAGCTCAAGATTTTTCAAGTTGTTATTCTTGTTTCCATTCGATTGTTGTCATGAACTTATTTCATACGATACAACAAAATGTAAGAATTTGACATGTTAGTGTTAGTCAATGATGACGCATTCTGTTAAACCCTTAAACGTCTGAGCCAGGTTTATTTTATTTCTTCTCTTTGATAATCACAGAATTGAGCAATACATGGCTCAGATAAAGCCACATAAGTGTAAAAATGTACAATAGATAATGTACTAATAATGTGTAGTTGGGACAAGGTTTTATGAGTAAAAGAGCAAAAATGTTTCCTCTTGAAGTGATGTAATAATATGTGAAAGTCTGTCGTCAGGAAATGGTCATGCAAACAGTTGCTGTAGAGGTTAGTGATCGCAGCAAACAGTTTTGTGATATAATTATAATGTTATGTAATTATTGTTTTGTGGTTTTTAACATTTATAACAAACTCCACAGTCTAGTCAGAGTGGCTGAATGTATTTATTTTTTTCTTTTAGAAGTGGAATCGCATGTGTCACTGATCTTTTTAATTATTTTTTTTTGTCCAGAGTAAATGGGACCATATGATGAGTTACTCTACTCATCATTTTTCATTACTTACACTTTGTATTTGAATCAATAAGAATCAAGAAAAGTGATGGTGATAATCTATGACACGCTGAACTTCCTTTCAATCGGCTAAATTACATGAATGTTGTCATGTTACTGTGCTTTATGGAAGTTTGAGAACAAAAAAAAATGATAATCATAAGAAGACATTACAACTTTTTTACCTCTCTTTTACTACTATTACTATTATTGTTTCTTTGGAATCTGGGTGTTAGTAGAATAGTGCATTTTTTTTCTTCTTTCCTAAATATGCATTGCTTGGAAATGTATATTTTTATACATGTAATCATATTTGTTTTATTTTCATATTGCCTGTCTCTTCACTCGTGTCACTTTACAAAATGACGAGAACTTGTCAACTTGTACATATATATTTCTCTCGTGTCGTCGTATACTGCTCTGATACTGTTGTAAAATTCCTGTCACAGAAATATGCACACTTGTACATAGGAGTAGGAGGTGTACAAGTATTTATTATTTATTTCTTCTTTTGTGATCTTCTTACTCATTCTGTTTTCTGATTCTGAGAAGGTGATACTGTGAGATGCAGCAAATTGGAGCACATAACTTGCAAATGTTAGTAGTAGTGTGAATGTGATTTTTACCCTTAACTTTTGAACAATCATTTAGGTGCAGGGTACAAAGAGTAGGCCTATATGTTTAAAAATTGATTCCTATTTTCATTTAACCTTTTTTAAAATTACAACAATGAAGTACATACAGCGAGTTTTACAGATAAGCATGTATTCACATAGCAATTAAAGTCTACTGCCTTCCATTAAAGAAACGATTCATAGACGGTTGCAAGTTGCAAAAAGAAGAAAAAAACACACACTCAAAAGGACTCTTATCTTAATAAAGGCACTTTTTATTTTATTTTGAATACATATTTTATTTTTTTTCCCATTATTTTTAAGTTTGTATTTACGGGAGGTATGAGATCTATACATGTATATCTTCTTTGCAATGAAATGTTCCAATGAAGAGACAAGCACAGTCCATGACTTATGAATGCCTCAAAAATAAATGTGCCATTGGGAGTTGTTTTACAAATCCTTTGGGTAAAGAGTATGTTGACCTGCTCTTCCGACACACCAATTAGATATTTTCATGAGGTCACATGACGTATCACTATCACACTACTGCAAAGGCTACATTCACATGCATGACATTCACATTGAGTATAATATTATACTATACATTTTTTTTTTACAAGAGAAAAGTTGTTGATAGGTTGGACAAAAATAGCACCACGCCCCCAGAGCTGAAAAAACTCAATTGTCTACTAGTACTAGCATGATTAAGTTAAGTAGTAACAGAATCTCCTCTTACAACTTAAACAATCATAAGTGTTTAAGCAGAAATTATATCTTTACTTGTCTTCCCCTCTTACGCATTAACTTTCTCTTTGAGATCCACTTACTGAAAGGTTGTAAGCTGTCAATGTACTTATTATCAATGCCCTGACAGCAGACTTAGTGAGGACTAGTTTCTTCACACAAGTAGATTAGATATCAATTGTAATTAGCAGCTATAAATTTACTGCACAGATGCATGTAGTTTGAAAGGTCTGCTGTCTACACAAGATTAAGAATCTCAATATGAAATGTTGTTTAAATAAAACATTTTTGTAAACATGTAGTATGTAGATACTTTAAAATCAAGCAATAACTATTGAACTGAAAAAAGAGTTTCGGTTCACATGAAGCATCAAGTGTGATTTTTCCCCTGATAAAATTACATGTACTTTTCTTCTTTTTATTGAATGATTCAATTTTGTGTTTTTGATTGTAGAAATATTTATCAAGACTTTCTTTTTAGAATTTTGCCTTTTTGTGTCTGAACCAGAGTGTCTTAACGAAGACACATTTTTATTTAGCTTTGGTGCGGACACAAAACTTAAAATGACCAATAAAAAAACCCATAAAAGCCATACTGTTTGAAAGAGACATTCCACTGTATGGGCATCATGGATCATGTACATCAATGAAATAAAATAGAAACAAAAACACTCCCTGTCCGTTGTTAACGCCCAGACCAATTCTCAATTGAACTGAATTTCTGCGTAAATGTGTTTGTTGAATGAATGTGACAATGTGATGTAACGATGATGTGATACAATGATGAGATGCTGGCGAATACAGAACATCGGCACATCATTCTGATCATTGGTGCTTGCCAGGTTATAGCGTAAGTCAAAGGACGAGTATGGTGTGTTATTTTCATGTATTCGTGTGTGCTATGCATGACGCACTGGGAAAAGGCAATGCTTGTTGTTATGTTTTGTGTACTACTAGTACTACACATTATGTACAAGTGAAAACTGCACAAACATTCTCTTAGTCTTAGAATTTTACTCATTTGTTAAGAAATCATGTCTTGGGTTGTGTACATTGACATTCTTCACATTTTGTTTTTGTGAGTAACTAAATATATTTACATGGTAATGGTAAGCATTATGTTGTAAGTGGTGACCTTCAGACATTATACAACATCTCACGTTTATTTGACACCTTAGAGATAATCGCCAAGCTCAACCATTCATTAACTACACAACGACCGACTGGTGGCCAAACGGTTAACATGTTGGGTTAACACATTAACTGGTCTCCAAATGGGGGACCCGAGTTCAAATCCTTTTGGGGGGATTCTAAAAAAATGTTTTGAGTTTATATGACTGTTCAACTGTCCACTCCTGTTCTATCGGAGAGGGACGTATTAAGTTCATTATAAAATTCCACCTTTTCTATCGGCCAAGCTCAACTAAGACGTAAAGAAAATGAAAGAACTGATTGAGAGAGAAGCTCAAGCGTCACAGAAGATTGTAAACTGAGATGCCTTACGGCCAGAACTAAGTAACTTAAACTTTTCATTTTATTGAATTTGTCCATGCATTGAAATGTTGTAAATGATAAGTGTAGTTGTGTTCTCTGATTAATTGTAAAGTGTCTTTCGTCTCTTATTCTTGTTAAAAACTGTTTAGTATTATCACTCTCACTTTGTGCATAGATATCTTTGTAAAATATTCATGTTACTCACTGTTCACTCATTGAAACAACCAGACAGAATTTAGCATGTGAGGGGCTGTTGATTGATTTAGACGAAATTCTTAGTAAGTCTTTTGTGTGAGCAAATCACTTTGTGTTCTTGGGTTCTGTGCAAATTCTTACTTTTGAATTTTGCATCTAAAAATGTTTGTGTAAATATTTTCTGTCACAGATGCAAACTCTCTCAGTCTCAGTTTGATATGCCAACATTGGACAATAAAAAAAGCAAATTAAACTGAAAAAGAAAAAGACACCATGTGTTTGTGTTGTGTTTTCTCAATTTACGTAGTACATATTTGTTCTTCTTTTTATGAACTCTCGAGTTACAGGTTCAGGATTTGAATTCTGGCAGTGCCGCCTCAATTTGGATTTGAGTGTATTTTCATATCCACCACCTGGTGTACTCTTGGAAAAAGCACTTTATCACACATTTTTCACAGTACCCAGGTGTAAAAAGAGTACCCGACTATAGTCTATAGACAGTAAGACGATCTTGTCAGAATGTTGGTATGCGCGCCGACCAGGCAGCACTACCAGTATGCTTCCCGGGAGGATGAGATGGCTTTGGAAGGAATGAGTTCTATCAGGTTATGATATTAACGTTTTGAATTTTGCCCAGACAGCGACCATAACTTGCCAACTCTTCATCGATTTCAAACTGCCAAGAGATCTTTAAGGTGGGCAACATGCACACTAGGCCTCCGAGTTTATCGTCCTTATCCATGAAGACTAGGTGCTCGGTCCCACCTATCAAAGAGGGCTGACGTTATTCACACGAGGACGGCGAACAGGGGGGGGGGGGCGTCTGCAGTCTCGTGCAGGTTGCCCAATTATGTATTTGGCATTTGGTTAAGAAGACTTAAACATTAACATCATTCATTATGAACACCAACTTTGAGCTTACACAAGGTGAGTTCGACCTGTATAATTGAAGATGCTTTGGATGCTCACTTCAAGTTAAATTCAACTTAGATGAGATCAGATTTTGTAACAATTAACGAGCATGTTTTAAAGAAAGCTAACATGGAAGAAATACACGTAACTAGAAAATTAAAATGCCCATCCATTCTTTTTCATCCTAGATCACCACAAGTTTGAAATTGTTTATGGCAAGTAATATATCCTTTGTATTTCTCGCTACCCAAACTATGATAATCTAAAATCTTCTTTCCTAAAGAAACGAAACACACTATACTGGTACATGTTTATGTACTTTTCTTCTTTCCAAAAATACAAAGTATACAGTGAACAAAATCAATATTTGCGCAAGCCAATCCATTACTTCCCCCCTACCCCCCCCCCCTTTTTTTAAAAAGCCTTTTCTTTTTACTCTAGGGGTCGAAAGGTTGAGCCGCAAATTTTTATCATGCGCGTTGGAGTACTACTCAAGTCTGAGTGATCCAACTTACTGGAAGAAGAAGAATAATATGAAACACATTTCATAAGTTTAACGTCGACTGTCGATGGGCTTACATTGCTGGAAAATAAACCAACTTCATCCTCATATTTAAGAAAATTGTGTTTTTATTATAGACGTATACATGCTGTGGTCAACTTTGTGAATTCTTTCGGCTTACAGAAAATGATGTGACATACACCTGTTTCAGTCCTAAATCATGGCTGCAACCATAAATGTCTCACTGTTGTATCGATAGTGGCAGCATCAGCTCGAAGACTGCATTGTACATAGCAGTTATCTGGTTTGGAGGGGTCTTGTGACTGCGTTGCACAATTGCATAGGCCTAAACAAGGAGCCAATTTGAAGGCCATCCAGTCCCAGGTTGCAGAGCTAGCCTGCCATGGCTCTGTAGGTCTATTATTACTACTAGTATTAGACCACTTGAACTTGAAGAGCTAATAGTAAAAGCTCATAACTTGTGCCTGATCACAACAACAACAGCAACAACAACAATAGACGTACCCGACCCACGTATTTTGTAAGATCTTTTTTGTTTTGGTTCACACATGTCTGTTGTTCATTATTAACGTTCCCAGAGGCATCCATTGACGTACTACAACAGTAAATTTTATTTTCATTATATTATAACATTGTCAGAAATATTGCGAATGCTCATGATCTTTCTAAATTCCCTGGCCGAGTAGTCGAGTAGCAGACGAAAAGTACAGAGTTGCGATAACATGCAGGTACATTTTCCGATAACACAACAAACAAATAAACAATGAAACAAGCATTCGTATTCGTATACACGCAATTCTGTGTAAATGTAGATCTAGGCCTAGAGCTTTTTTAACCAAATTATCATTCAATTTCTTGTCTGGCAAAAACGTACACATCGTCTTAAGACCTCAAGAGTCTAGATCTAGAGTCTAATCTATTACAAGCAGACAGTAATAAGTCTAGAGATCTAGTCTAGACTTAGCTGGACTAGACCAAGTCACCAGCCACTGACGTTGACACACTTCACACTGTGACTGTGGTAGACACAACTAAATCAAAATATGGCAAAAAATCAAGTGCTCAATTTCAACATTGGTGTACTAGGCCATGTTGATAGTGGGAAAACTAGCTTATCTAAAGCACTCAGCACTGTTGCAAGCACTGCAAGTTTTGACAAGAATCCTCAGAGCAAAGAGCGAGGCATCACATTGGATCTTGGATTCTCTTCATTCACAATTGACATCAATGATAGCAAAAAAGATGATCTCCAAGGCTTCAGGCAAATTCAGTACACATTAGTGGACTGTCCTGGACATGCCAGTCTAATTAGGACAATTATTGGAGGTAATTCAGCCACATGTTTTTCATATTCAAGTATGCTATTAATGTATGCAGACTTTCATTGATATAAATTGTGACATGATTGATATTGAAACATTTAAAAGACCATTAGGCCTATATTTGACAATAAATTGAAACTCGTACTGACAGGCTGTAAGCTCATTTTCTTTCAGGGAATTCTCATATTTAAAAACAAACTTTTAAGTTGATAGAGGAAATTTAGACAATGACAAATATAGCCGTATATATTTAAAGATAAAGTGTGCTCCTTCCCTCTCTCTCCACCAGGTGCTCAGATCATTGACCTAATGCTCCTGGTGGTAGATATCACCAAAGGCATCCAGACCCAAACTGCGGAGTGTTTGATCATTGGAGAAATCACTTGTGACCGCCTAATGGTGGTCCTCAATAAATTGGACTTGGTACCAGAAGCCAAGCAACAAGCCACTTTGGATAAGGTACAGAATCTTCTTCTTCATGATAGTGGTAAGAAGAATACATTTATAGGAGGAGTTTATTATATTGAGCATTATTTTTTGAAAGAAACAGAACGAATGCGTTCAAGAACCCCCAAAAATGTGTATACGCAATTTCAAGACATTTTCTTTAAGATTTTTATATTTCACGCTGTGAGAAAACAGATCCAGCCATGTTTTTTACCTGAACCAGCCTGACCACTTTCCAAAGTAATACTTTAAATATATTAGAGCACGGGTACATGTAGTGTTTTTTCAATTCAAAGTCTAGTACTAGTACTGACCGACAAGGGTGAGTAAGTGATCAACTGAGGAAACAAACAGAAATTCATTTTCGTAGGAAAAGCATGAACTGGTATAGTTTTTATAGTAAATTGTATTTTTTCAGATGAAGAAGAGATTATGGAAAACTCTGGAGGCCACCAAGTTTGCTGGATGTCCTATCGTAGCTGTTGCAGCCAAGCCTGGAGGGCCTGAAGTAAGAACAGTTTCAACTAAGGCTTACTTCTGATTTGCTAAAGTTTGCTTTAGTTGTGATAGAATTTCATGTTTTGTTTTCTTTACCAGTTGGTTCATGAAATGACTTTGGCTGTTTTTTATTTTATATTTCTTCAAATCTCAGATTTTGTCTCATGAAGCTTCAGATTCTAGAAAAGGCTAGAAGCTGATCATAGAATGGCTAGCGGTTAAGGCGTTGGACTCGAAATCCAATGGGATTTTCCCGCGCAGGTTCGAATCCTACTCGTGACGACAAATGAGCAAGACATTTCTATGATTGAAATCACCTCACTGTTTGGACATATAAAGCAAATTACATGATACAGTGATGCCAATTTTCCGTAAATTTACGGATTTCCGTAAAACAAATCTGTCCGTAAAAAGTTCCGTAAAATTAAT
>JAUELK010174806.1:0-10999 GCA_031471215.1 Gastropteron pacificum
ATCCTTGGTCTGGAGCCTGCACCAAACAACGGCACTCTGGACGTAGCGGGACGGCTTCTCATTGATGACGTGTCTGAGGGAACCTACCCATCCCCTTGTGAGTAATGCCCCTTGTTGGTTGGTTGGTGGGTGGGTTGGTTAATGGGTTGGTTGGGTGGTTGACTGACTTGCTAGCTGGCAGATTGATTGGTTCGCTAGTAGGTCTGTAGTTTGGTTGGTTGAGTTGCTGGGTGGCTGGCTGACTGACTGCTGAATTGTTTAACTAGCTAACTTGCTGACTGGCTATCTGTAGAGTCGGATCGCTTGGCTGTTCGATTGATCGGTTAATCTGTTTCGAATTCTTGGCTGGGGGGTTCTTTTAATCCATACTGTGCTAGCTTGTTACGGTCTGTGTTGCTAAATGTGTCGTTTGCTTACACTTCCAAGTTGATTTGGTCTGTTTTGAAATGCTTCGTTGCTTACATTGATAGTCTCATTATATTATATCCTCCTTCCAATGTTGCTGCTGCTACTACTCCGCTACCTGTAGACGAAATGTACGTTTTCTCTTTACTTGTTTAGCAAAAAACTGTTTTCCTTTCATTCTGTTCACAGGGGTGCTCTTGTACGTGTTGGGAGTAGGTCTTTCTGGACTGGCAATCTACAAGACAAAGATGGCACCAAGTAACAAGAAGAAATATATGTGATCTAATTGTGATCTTATTTTCTTCTTGTTTTCTTGGGGGGGTTTTGTCAACCCTTGTGCTTGTTTTAGAGCATTTCATTTAATGTGATGATAAATAAAGTACATGAATTTGTATTATTTCCAGGACACCAGGACATCAAGTTGTGTTCTATACTTTGTCTCATTATTGCCCATTCTGTGTATTATACATGTACTCTGTGCTGTGGAGTATCTTCTCATAAATTTTCATATTATTAGATAATTCTTACATACATATAGTATGTGTACTGACTAGCACCAAATCACGCAAATTGCTCACACGTGCTGGTCTGTACCTCTGTGTTAAAAGTCCTTCTGTTGTTTCTTGGGGATGCGCTGGAGGAGGCTATGCCCAGTGTCATCGTCTCTGGTTTTACTAACGTCTGGCTTCATCTCTATAGGAAAATGAGTACTCATCAAGAAAAAAAATCAACACGCATAAAATGTTCAATACAAATTGTCACTGGATATCAAAAATAATTTACATATTAAAAGTGACAAGAAGAGATGTTATTCATGACAGTTCTTTATTTATTGAGTCAAGCGAAAGCTCATCAGTCATGTCATCTCTGACAGGCTCATTACTTGTATCCCTTTTTTGTAAAACAATGCCTGCAGAGATTAAACAAAAAATGTGCTTTCTTCGTGAGGTACAGTTTTTTGTATATTATATCACAGATGGATTCATACATAAAGGCAGCATTTCATCCTACTTAAATGGCATCATTATCTTAAAATGGTATCAGGATTTGCAATACCATAGCAAGCCTAAAATATTGAGTCCTAAAATAAAGACTGTACCATTTAGTATTAAGACTTCAATAAATTATTTTCTTACAAATCTCAAATGAAATGGTTGACAGGTGGATTTATACTTTAAATTATTACTTAGTCCTAACAAAAGTATCTTTACTTTTACGTTTCATTCTATTAAAAAATACATCATATTTAATTTAAAATCCTCATAAATTTACAAAATTTATCAAATTTAGTTTTAAATCCTTCTAAATGTACACTTCATCCTAAAATCACATCTTTATCATTGTAGTTTAATTCTTGTTTAAAATGTATTTATCACACATTATATTCAAATCCCTAGGGTGAGAGTAATTCAAATTATACATATACATATTGCTAACACAATCAAAGAGTGACAATAGAATAATATTTTTCATGAAAACATTCAAGCCTATTTGACACCTCTGCTCACACTGACACACTGTTTGTTTTTAACATACAGCCAAGTTTCACTACATTTGCAAACAACTTCCTTGCTTTTATCTACATATTTCGTATTGGAAAACCACAATCATGACATTTATAGTGTATCAAGATACAAGTATAATAAACATTTTATCATACAATCAAATACTGTAAGAATAATAATGGCCTACGGTCAAACTTTTCTTTTAAAGAAAAGAGTGCATTGTTTTTGTTTGTTCGAAAAGTTATTTGAGCGGAATCACTCTATGAAAACATTTTTTTAATAATGCAATGGCTCTATAAACATTTACTTTAATAATGGAATGGCTCTATAAAAATTTACTTTAATAATGGTATGGCTCTATAAAAATTTACTTTAATAATGGAATGGTTCTATACAAAGGTATTTTATTAATGGAATGGCCTTAAAAAACAATCAGTTTATTCATCGTAAATAAGACATAAAGGCACGATGACAACAGGAAAGAGTTGCCCAAAAGTTTAAGTGAGCCAAGTCGGGGTGGGTTCCACGCCTCTCAAGGCAAAGAACGTCTCCAGCTTGGTGTCGAAATCCTTAGGCCTCTCGTTCGGGTCCCGGTAGCGTACGGTCATGTTGTTGCCCAAGTACTTGATGAGCTCACAAGTCTCCTCAAACTGCTTCAACTTCTGTTTGTACTTCTTGCGGATGTACGGAGATGATTTGGGGTTGTAAGCTGGAAGGAAGGACAACGCAGAAGATGAAATGATTTAGAACTGGATTTATAAATAACGCTTGTGAATAGGAAAATATTCTTATATTTGATATACTTTAGAAACCACTCAGAAATGTACAAATAACATTACTGACTTCATAATAACTCAGTTCACGTAAAATAACTCTTGATCAAACAAACTCATCTTAAAAACAGTTTTTTCCACAAAGTTTTAGCGTTGAATTCTTTTAATGTGTTTCAATGAATGTGCATCATTTCCTGTGTTTCAGAGAAGTGAGCAGTAAGTACAAACATATCATTATCATTATTCTCACTACCTTTGAGATGGTAGGCAATGTAGATGAGTGCAGATCGTGTGGTGGAGACAAATGGGTACTTGGGCTTGGCGTTGCCGGCAGCGGTCAAGGCCTTGACCATAGCCACAGCACTAGTCTGCTCCATGAAGCCAAGCATCGGCAGGTTGGTCAGTGGCATCTCCTCTTGGTCAGGAGGCAGCTTGTGCGGCAGGTTCAGGCTGGTGTACTTCTCAGGCAGTCTGTGAGACAGATTGGACAAAAAGGTTTGTTTGGTATGGAAGATGTGTTATCTATGCTCTTACTATGCAAATGGTTGTCCAATGAATATGAACATGGATTTCAGATTTGTAAAAAAACAATGACAAGATTTACATACCAAATGATACTATGGTGACTTACTTCATGAACTTGAACAGTTTCTCCTCAGACTGCATGAGGTAGAGCTTGCCTTTGTACTCAGCCATGAATTCCCTGGACCCAGGCACAATAGCCTCATATCTGTAGATGAATAGTTTATTCACAATTAATAGTAATACTAATTAATTGGTTATAAAGCGCTTTGGACATGTTGCATCAGAGGAAAGCGTAACATGAATTTATTTTACTATTATTCTATTAACATGTTATGCAAGACAAGAAATATAAGTCATTTTCCCACATGAGTTTCCCAACTACATAGCTTCATTCTAAAAGCTATGTGCTATGCAAGATACAAGATACAAGATACGAGTCAATCTACTTGAGTTTGCCATCAAGCTAGGTTCATCCACATTTTACATAAGACAAGAACGTCAGAACAGGTTCAATAACAACAGACCTTTTCTTACAAATTACCCCCCTAAATGCCACCCTTAAGGTGCAAACAGAGTGGATCCGTCCAATGTTTTGGGCTGGAAAAGGATGTCATCAATAGCACAGGGCTAGTAGTTTTGTATAGAGGACGGAAGTCGATGGATGACATCATTTACAAGCAAAAAATGTGTAACGGATCCACTCTGTCTGCACCCAAAGAGACCAGCGCAGGGATGGGGACACGCCACTGATAAGGAAGCTCTACTGCATCTTTGAGGACCTGCACCAGACATCTGCCTTTGCAAACAAAAAGGAAACTACCATCTGACCAATAAACATTTTTTTTTTAAATGACAAGAAATCAACCCACCTAAGTTTGCCATCCAAGTATGTGACTGGACAGTAGCCTTTGAGCTCAGGATCACGATTCTTTGCTTCAATTGCCTTAGCTCTGTGGGGCAGCAGCTCCGCGGGCGGCAACTTGCGTGGAGCTTGAGGGGGCACGTAGCCCTCAGGGTTCTCCAAGAACATGTTCAGCTCCTTCTGGCCGGCCATCTTGTAGTAGTGGCCGCGGAACTCTGCAGCGTACTTGAGAGTGTTGTTGGAGGAGCAGTCGACAAGCTCTCCCCACTCAGCCAGGCTGACGGGGCAGTACTGGGAGAAATCTCCTATCCTCTGCTGGAACTCAGTTGGTGTGATGCACAGGTCCGCAATGCAGGCTGCTTTGGCTGGTAAAAGAGAGGGAAACATTGGAGATGAGGATGGGTGAAGACTTGGGAATCTGATCTTCTTTGGTGAGCCTGGGGTAGAAATCCACACATGGAGTAAGTCTACTTGTGTGAATAGTTTAACTACTAACACAATCATTTTTTAAAGGATCCTAGTAGATCCAAGCAGTGTTGGCAGCCAACATTTGAGAGAGTGACACTGTACAGTGAATGAATGAGTGGTTGAGTGAGTAGACATTAAACATGCTATCATGACAAGACTATAAAACTGACAAGTTAAACTGATCTTGCCTACCTTAGGGTGGTGCTATAATAGCCATGATATAATCCTAGTTACAGAGTTAAAAGTCCTGGTTTAAATCCCAATTCAGACAAATGCTTTCGCTTAAATATTCAATGAATGTTTTCCACTACAACTACAATGTTAAACATGATCCCTCTTCACAAGAGGAGGTTAGAACACTGGTGTTATGGCAAAGATATTGTTTATGCCCATTGTCTAAGATTTTCCCTACAAATTGAACAAGTACTTGATATTTCAGATCTTAAGATGAACTGAACACAAAATCAACATGTGTGCCTGCCTTGGAATAGGGCAGAAAAGAAGGAAAATCGACTCTCTGAAGTTTCATTTATTTCTAAAAACTGCAGGAGCTGCTCTTTAAGCCACTTTTTACAGATTTCAATTATCTCTATTGGTTGTTTTTAATGAATTTTTGAATATGTCAACCTGGAGAAAAACGACTATGTAGGGCCATATCTCGGAATCGTAAAGTACAGAATCACGCACTTCTTCCTGGCAGTCACACAAATGTGTCCCCTACCTTCTCCAGTCCTCTGTAGATAGTCTTGTATCCTGCAAACACTGCCGGTAGCCAGTGTGTTGATGGAATCCCACAACCACCATTTGGACTGGTCAGCTTCCACCTAATAATAATGATAATCATAAAAATTATTAAGAAGAAGAAGAAGAAGGCTCAAAGCACCAGGAGAAAGGTTACAGGGTATTGGCATGAATTGTGAAACATTTGAATTCTGCTCAACCTATTAAGGCAGAAACATAACTATTTTATTCAATGTCTAATAAATATTTCCGCATGGTAATATTTCATTAAGTTATAGACACTTTGGCTTAGGCAGTCACAAATATACATGTTTAACAGGGATTTCTGGTTTCCAAACACATTTTCTGCTTCAACAAAAGTGTACTGCTATTGTTTTAGATGGGGGAAATTTGAAACCAATTAAGTTGACCCAATTTTCAAGATTATCAAATTCATCCTCACCTTGTAATAGTTCTGATGATGCTTAGTGTACCAGTCTCGAACTTCTGGCGCAGTCTTCAGATAACATGACAGCTTGATGGCCAAGATCTGAGCACTGTCATGTACTGCCACCGACCGTTCAGACTCCATTCTGTCCTTGACTCCACGCACCATGACTTGCTTGCTGTCCAGGCTCAGCTCAATAACACGCACCGGAATGATGCTGCGCTCAGTCATCAGGCTAATTTGTTTTCCTGTCATGGGGAAGCCATCCAGGACATAGCCACGTGTTTGAACACGCATGTCAAGCATGGCAATCTCCAAGGCTTGGATCTGTGAGGGAAGAGGATCACAAGGGAAAAGGTAGTAGGAGTCAATAAAGTTATCATTCATTTCATAAAAGATCATGAAAATTGATTCTAAAGGGAACATGACAGATGACACAGGCCTACCAGACAATAGAATGTAATTTGCAATGAAAAATGGTGGATTTGTTAGATACAAATAGAAATGAAATGTGAAATGAAAGTTTGAATAGACAGATGGATATAATAATAGCTGCCTTGTATACCAACACAAGTTTCCCCATTTGTGTGGATCAATGAAATTAAATCTCATCTTCTCTTATCTTATCTTCTCTTCTCTACATGCCTGTAGTTCATCCGGCACTGTTCTCCCCCTGAGGAGGTTCCAGTTCATTTGTTTGGCCAATTCAGTGTTTGGCTGCTGTGTGAGGACCTGGCGCATGGCCTCACCAATGGAGAGACGCACTACCCCATAGTCCTCCACGAATCTGTTGGCCACTGTGAACACACAACATTTAGAACATTATTAGTACAAGGCATGAAGAAAACATGAACAACATGAAGAAAAGACTTACTCAAAGCACAGGAAATTTGGTTCATAAAAAACTGATAAGAATATCCTGGACAGAAAGAAACACCAATGAAGATGTGCTACAACTTGCAGGAATGGGTCTTTGAGGGTTCTTCTTTGTTAGTTGTTTTTTTTATAATTCTGAAATAGAAGTTGAAATGAGAATAGGAGTCAATAGAAAGGGCATTTTCAAACCATTGTTACAAAACACGCTTTGTGAATAACAGACTTTGTTTTATTTTCGGGGGTTGGGGTTGGGAGGGGGGTATTTCCTCACATTATAAGGCGCTTTTCTGCACCAGCTGACAAGGTTTTGACAACCAAAGGGGCCGCCATTTTTCCTAGTTCCTAGTGCGTGCCTGCAGGAGTCTAATCATGTGAAGAATGAACCCGGCGGACACACTGTGGCACTTTGTATTGTGAACACGGCTCTAGTCTCACCTGAAGTCTTCCCAGACTTGGGAGGGCCCATGATGGCAACCTTGATAGGCACGACAGGTTTGGGTGAGTCCTGCACCAGGTATGTCATGGGATCCTGCATGAAGGTCTCCCGATTCTGTTTGCTGGCCAGGAAGTAGATGTGAGAGCGGTAGAAGCACGGGAAGGACAGGAAGTTTGGACCACTCATTGGCTGAATGCAGTCCCCTTCCTTGAGCTGAAACATATAAGTGTACAGTATTTTCTTAGAATGTTTTCTTCCTTCAGCTGAGATATACAATTTAAAAGTATTTTTTTAGCCAGACAGCTAAATACATGTACAGCATTGAGAAAACATAGAACATTCATCTAAACTTATTCTTGTAAGGGGTTGGTGACATGTTTTTGTTCACTGACTACAATGCCAGTATGCCTGCTAGTGCTACCAGAAAGTTTAGAATGTAATGGAGAAGAAAAAAAAAGAAAAAAAAAAGAATGTAAAGGAAACCAAAAGAGTTTTTTGGGTAATAATAAAGATGTCATAGGATAATCAATAAACTTCCTATAGATCATGGAAATGTCAAATATAAATGGCATCTATTATTTATTTTCAACAGTCCTTGACCTACGGTTCAAAATAGCCTATACAGACCACAGGAACAGCTATAGTGCACAGTGTCTTATCTATGACTAGCACTGGCTGACAAGAGTAAAAAAACTCATCTGCTTTGGATTTAGAAAATAAATAATAATAATTATAAAGTTCATTTATATAATGCTTTTCCCTGATAGGCTCAAAGCGCTTCACTAAATACATGTGGCAATACATACGCTCATAAAAACAATTGGAATAAAACAACAGACCTTGACAGGGTCCCATCGTGCAAATCTACTTGGGTGTTTGTAGCCCGTCTGGAGCATCCGTTTGGCTTGCCTCTCATTGAGAGGGTACACACGCTCAAACATGCTGTGCCTAAAGTCCACGTAGGGTTTGAGTTTCTTGTTGAGGATGTAACGCACAATGTGGGGCTTGCGACCCCCTGTGATATCCAGGCGGGGAATCAAAGCCTCCTCTAGGGTTTCCTGCACAGGAATGAAACACAAATAACCATGGCTGCATCCAACTGTGCAAAAGAAGTACACTAAAAGTCATTTTCATAATATTATTATTGACGTACGCCCATTTCGAGCCATCGCAATGAGGGGAACAAATAGAATAATGAACAATAATTGAAATAAAATAGAAATAGATAGATTGCTGAGTGTGGGGTGAGAGAGTGAGAGTGGATGAAGCTTTGAGTGTTCGATTCAACTTTGTATGCAAATAATATCAATACATGTATGTAGATCTACTTTTGATCTTTGTCAATGCTACATAATTCAATAGATCCTTTATGACTAATAGTAAATCACTGTTCAATGTGTTTTTGTGATGTACATCAATACAAATTTTCCATCTGTGTGAACAAATCCAATTAGATTGTAAATAGTGATCATTGAAAGAAAACGTTGCAAGCTCATTGGCGAGCTGATGTGTTGGGAAATGGGCTATGTAAATCAGCTATACAAATAGACTTTATGATTAGTGACCATGAATGTAGAACTCACCTCAACAGCGGAAAGTCTGTTGGTGTCGTCATCATACACCTCGTTGAATTCATTCTTCATCCTCTCCACTGCATCTTCCTCTAACTCCTCCTCTTCTTCCTCTTCCTCCTCTTCCTCCTGTAAAGAAACAAAGTCAAGCTTCATCTTTGCAGAAATCGTTTCACAATAGAGACCAATGGAAGCAAACTTTAAAAAAATTAAATCATATTTGAAGTCTGAGGAAATTTCAACTTCATGAGCATTTCAACAACAACAAAATAGTTTTATAGCTTAAGTAGCTAAAAAAAAACACACACAAAAAAAAGGTTTTATCACGTATAAAGCTCTTTTCCTTACAACTTACAATGAGAGTGCAAAAGAAGAAGTACATTTAGATATGACAACAATGTAAATAAATAAAATGAATAGATAACATTTATATAGCGCTTTTCCCCGCTCTACGGCAAGCTCAAAGCGCTTTACAGCCACTGTATAGTTTTTGATGCCTTTGGTTGCCTGGCATTGATAGACAATCAATGTGAGACCATTTCCCCAGGCTGCATACCTCAAACTCTTCAGCCAAGATGCCCTCAATGTCATCCTCTTCCTCTTCCTCCTCCTCCTCATCCATATCCTCCTCAGCGTCCTCATCATCCATGTGGCTTTCTCGTTCGGCCTAAAAGGAAAGAAAAATTGCTATTTGAATGCGCGTTTCTTAGGCCTTCATGTTGCTGTAATGGAGTCATTATGAGTTATGTAAGAACATCGAAAGTAACAGCCAGCATAGGATTCAGGGATAAACTTTTTATTTACAAAGGATTCAAATATACAGTGTTTGACAGAAAACGCTTTATAGATATGTGTGTAATTGCCGAAGCAGGTTATAGCCTTTCTTTTTGTGTGACAGCAAATGTGGAGTAGGCTATGTAATCAAGTACAACAAAAATTATCAAAGTTACACACTACTGATTAAGTTGAAATGACAATGGACAGATGTTTCAAAAGCTGTTTGAAAATAAATTGAAAAAGAATAAAGAATGAAGCAAGGAGAGCATCACCATGCTGAAACTAACAAAGTTATACAATCAGGAACAAAACTTACAAGTCTAGCTGCTCGCCTCTCGTCTCGCTCTTTGAGAAGTTCTTCCTTTCTTTTCCCCATCTCCGCTTCCTAAACACAAGCAAAACCACCATTAATTCATTTGCTGATAAAAATAAAGTGTAATCATATTCATTCAATGTCAGAGTCAGAATCAGAGTCAGAGGGGTCTTGTGACTGCAATGTACATTTGCATGAACAAGAGGTCATTTGTAAGGCAGGAGGGGTCTTGTGACTGTATTGCACATTTGCATGAATAAGGAGCCATTTTGAAGGCCTTACAGTCCCAGCTTGCAGAGCTAGGCTGCCATGACTCTGTAGGTCTATAATTCACTTGAAGAGTGAATAACTCATACCTAGTGTCTATAGGTCTATAAGACCACTTGATGACTCACATCTAGTCCCTAATCAAAACAACAACAATATACTTGAGGAGGACATTTCCTCACCCTTTTCTTCTGTGCCTTTTCCTTCTTGCGGGCTTTCTTTGCAAGTCTTTTGTCCCTTTTAGCCTTCCACTTGTCAAGCTTTGGAGGCAACAAACGGCCAATGACATCCTCATCTGACACCTGTAGGATGATGGCAGCGTCCGGGAACAAGCCTGCATCCTGGAGGTACTTCACTTCGTCGGAGGTACGTGGAAATCCTTCCAGGATGAAGCCAGTTGATCTGGACACAGGCGTAAGAAAAATAATAGTATAACAACAATGGCTGATTTATAAAAC
The DNA here is from genome assembly GCA_031471215.1 of Gastropteron pacificum. Lineage (NCBI taxonomy): Eukaryota > Metazoa > Mollusca > Gastropoda > Cephalaspidea > Gastropteridae > Gastropteron > Gastropteron pacificum. The sequence continues at coordinate 10,405 of JAUELK010174806.1, forward strand.
ACTTTTTCTAGAATTGTAGAGCGAGCTCAAAGCACTTTACAGCATACAGCTTTACCCAACAGACCTGTTTCATTCCAAAGCCATCTCAACCTCCCGGGAGGCATACTGCTAGTGCTGCCTGGTTGGTGCCATTACCAATATTCTGACACAATCTTTCACTGTCTATAGTCGGGTACTCTTTTTACACCTAGGCATGGTGAGAAACGTGTGACAACATACTTTTTCTAAGAGTACACCTGGTCGTGGATAATCCAAATAGTACACTATACTCAATTTTAAGCTGTGCACCCATCTAGAATACAGCCATGTTTTTTTGTTGGTGCACTATACTTCTACCCTAAGAAGTGTCTTACTTGAAAGGTTCCTTGGTCCACCACTGCTGAAGGATGTTGTCGAGAAGTTCTGTCGGTAGCGGCTCATTGCTCTCCAGATTGGCCTTGATAGCTTCCTCATCTTCAGTCAATTCAATTTCTTCATCCTCCTGTTACGATCGTGAAAATTTAGTACACTTATCTTTGTATAATAATTATAATAATAATAATAATAATAATAATAATAATAATAATAATAATAATAATAATAATAATAATAATAA
>JAUELK010174917.1:0-10999 GCA_031471215.1 Gastropteron pacificum
GTAGGCCTACGGGTCTGCTATTTTGCCCGCTGACATGGGTGACTTTCGGTCCAATCCGGGTCCGTATATAAAATCGTTTAACATGTTTATGGCGGGACCCGGGGCCGAATATGTCCCAGGTTGCAGAGTCAGGCTGCCCTGACTCTGTAGGTCTTTTAGTTTTAGATCACCCAAAGACAGAATACTCATAACTAGGCCTAGTGCATGATCTCAAACAAACAACAAGTAGGCCAACCTATATAAATAAGTAGCCCACATTTTGTGCGCATTGATTAATTGATAAACAATTGGAGAAGAACTTGGATTTTTTTTAAAGTGAACCTATCCACTTCTTACGTAAGTAAAGTCTAAAAAAACATTGTGTTCTTTATGTAAGCCTGCACGATGATTCCCAACTAACATTCCTGTGTACCGTACCATATTATTACAGTACCGGTACACGTGTATATTTTATAAGTTATAGTAATAGTCGTAGAGCCATCAACTCAATACAATACTACGAAATCCTGGTCTGGCTAGCCTTTTCTTGATGCGAATAGACTCTATTAATATTAACACTATTAACACTTCCTGTTCACCTAGTACTGGTAGCACTAGATTTTCTAGATCTAGTGGGCCTTGACCTACATGTCTATTAGTTAATAATGGAATGCCTTTGTCTCTCATCACTGGCGAGGGCCAGCTTCAAAAACGAAGGTGCCGACAGGTATGACCTAGGCCTACTAAAAAACAAGCTTATTAAGCTTACAATTATATGCACTTTTAGTTATACGGACGATGGTTCCACAGGTTGTGTATTATGTGGTGTGTTTGACTGTTATTATAATACTTATTATACAAAGCATAGCACAATTAATATCATATGAAATTTCCCGAATCTCAACAATCAGCAGCAAGATTACTGCGCCTTGGTGCGTTGCAAAAATACATCATTATTATAAATATTATGTCATTCCAGAACAAGCCCACGAGAGACGAGCTAGATCTAGTTACTACATGACATGTAGATGTCTAGTTAGTTTAGTTATGTTGTGTGACAAAAAAGTAAAAGTAAAAACTGACTGACATCAACGCGGACAGATCTATCTGAAGGCCTTGACATGTATCCGTTGTTTGTGATGGCTCCACATCCGGGTAGCACGCGAGTTCCCCCCAGGTTGTCATAGCAAAGTGCTTATCAAAACGCCACATCATCCAGGAGTGCAATTATGTAGTTGTTAACGTTATTAATGAAACATTCTTATTTTTTAGATCAACCCTCAGTGTACACGACATCAACACATACAACAAAGCTCACGAGGGTGTTGGACACGAAGACTGAGAAATGTAATAAACAAAAACAGAGAAAACGACAAAGGCCAAACACACAATACAGAGTACACGATATGTACATACATTTCAAGTAACAACGATGAAGACCAGTTTGTGTTTTTTTGTTTCATTTCAAAATCTTATTCATCATTTTGGACATGACATAAATGATTACTGACAGTGAACAAGCAACCAGCAGGTACAACGTATGTGTACACATGTACATGTTTCTGACAAACACTTTCATCATCATGGTCATTATAATAATAAATAAACGACGGGACAAGAATAAAGTGAAGACCAAGGTTCATCATGTTCACAGTAGAAATGTCAAGCACACTATTATTCATATTATGTCATCATGTGTCATCCATCAAACATTGTTGTTGACGTTGTGGTGGATCAATGACCAGATTCAGTAAATCCTAGCCTAACCAGAGATCAGAGATGACAAAGTATCAAAAATACAAAGAAAAACATTGCATAATAAATTGCTACATCTAATATGGCACCGGAGACTCTCAAAGTCTGGAGACTTTGCAGTCACATGTTCCTACACTCACAATTAACAACAAGAAAAAACATTTCCAACACACATTCTTCTTCTTCATCGTTCTAGTTCTTGGCGACTGACAGGGTCATCAGTTCTTTTAATGCCCACACATTCAATCTATTCACCTACTACAATACTAGTAGTAGCCAACATTGTTCAGACTCTTACCACTAACAGTAACAGTACTAGCATGTTGTCTTCTTACATGTAAATATGTAGCCTGCATGCGTTATACAGTGTGCAACATTTAAAAAACTAACCGGGTAACATTCAATTCTTCCTCTCCAATGCATCCACAAAGGAGGGAGAGTGAGTACACAAAACACATCACAACCCTAGGATTTCAATAATCAAAGAAAACATAAATTGCTGGTATGAATAATTGAAGAGTAATAGTATGTATGATGATAAAGAAGTGCACAAAAAATACAACAAGCTTACTGTCTTGTAATCCTTAGAGATGGACAGTGAGTGAGAGAACTGGAACCTGCTCCAGATGTGTTGAAATTGAAACTGAACCCAAAACGATTGGTAACGCCCGCCCAGATTTTAAAACAGTGTTTCAGCTGACACATCTCTGTATGAAAAACTTGCTATAAAATACAAGTAGAACTATAACAACAGTCAAAGAAACGAAACAATTCAAACAACGTGTAGGAATAGCACAGAACTGTGTCCCAGCAAGAGTGACAGAGATGAGAGTCATTCATACAAATAGAATAATAATAATACATTGTATACTTACAACTTACTGAGTGGCATATTATGTTTGTGATATACATGATGCATTATTTGTTGTGCATTAAATCCCATGGAAGCAAACATTGTTACACTTCATGACAAACCAACTGTATTTGTTTGTGATAGAGACATTACCGTACTACCTATTGCGCTACAGAGGCATTCAGACAAGTACGATCCATGTTTTTTGTGTTGCAAAGCTAGAATGTTCTACGACTTGCATTACCAAAAGTAAGTGCAAGACTTCAGCAAGAATGACAAAATGTTCTACGCGTTGAAACATTGACAAAGATTTACAATTTAATAAGAATACAACGGTGACTCCTGAATCAGCCTTACAAAATGCTAAGGTTGCATGTCTCTTGAACTTGAAATGACTGAATAAAATAGTAACAACACTCACGAAAAATAGACAATACATCACATTGTACTAAATCAACCTGAGGACAGTATCACTCAAAGTGTCTCAATGTCAGAATGACACAAGAATAAGTTACTAACAACACAAGTACAAAAACAAATCGTGTACAAAACTGACAACTGATATTAATACACACATGACATACACATATATATATATATATTGCCTATCTAAAAAAAAAAAAGACAAACAAGTTGACAATCAGTTTCAAACCTCTGAACATCATGCTCGAGACATGTTTGTACAACAAGAAACATTTCACCGACATGTTTATATGATAAATTACATGAGCAATCTCCACCGTACCACTGAGCATCAAAGGCAAATTATAAATGATGATATAGAACATCAACTTTCTTACACTCGTTCTTACCACAGATCACAATAGACTGACACATAGATATGGTTATAATAGATAAGTTGACATACCTAACCCTATGAAACCAAAAGCAACCATTAAGCCAGACTTCACATAGATATCATGCCATCCGTAATTCCTTTAATCATATTATAATTATAGTTTTATAGTGCTCTCTGTACAAACAAAGGCCGCAACATCTCTGCACTACCAACTAGTCTAGAGAACAAGGGGAAGTCATTCAGCACTTTGAACTATTAATAGTATATATATGTGTATGATCCGAGGAAAAAATGCAGATAGATACTATCCATTAACCTGCCCTCCCTCCTCCCCCAACATCATCACAGTGAATTGATGTACAAACTACTACACCAAGTTAATTTGTTCATATTTACAAATCTAGCTAAAATCTGCCACTATCGACTATGAAAGACCTACAGTTACTAAAATGATTGCCCATTACTACATACATATATATTCATTTCAGTATGCCCCCCCCCCAACAACTTAAACAACACCCCATAGTTCTATATACACTTATACGCCAACAAGAAATGAAAAATAGCCAAAACGAATCAGCTAGAGGTAGCCCACTATCATGATCTTACACAGCCAATGGGCTCACAATGAGTCCTTAAACAAACGAAAGGGACATCATAGGAAAACATCTTTCTAACAAAGAAGAAGACAATAGCAAATAACAAAATGCAGACAAAAAAACAAAACTGAGTGCTGACGATGTGTAGTACACAGAAGTAATAATGAGCAAAGTGAATAAAGACTAGTTAGTGAAGAAGCCACTAAATGAAAACATGCAGGCAGGAAATCTCTGTACAAAATGAAAAGGACCATTCTAGAGCAAACAGGACACAAATAGTAAGTACAGTAAAATGCATCAGTATCACACAATTAAAAGCCGCCGGCTTGTCATCATTGAATTCACTTCTTTTTAAAGAAAAAAAAAGAAAAGAAAGAATAATGATTACGGAAAAGTTCAAAAATAACCAAACACATTTGTCATTTATTCTACCTCTCACTCTCAGGCCATGCTAACTGGAAATATCACTATTCTTGCTATGGGAGATTTAAGAATATTTGCAGCATTTAAAAAAGGGGGAGAATGCATTCATTCAGTCCTTTCAAAACACTATCGGCACAGCTGCAGACAAGCAGTACATTATATTTCATTTCTGACGAAACAAGACTACAGCAATTTTCACAGTACACATAAACTTAAACAGGTGTATTAAAGTGTACAATACTTTTTGGGCATTAGGATTCAGGATAGCTTTTCTAACTCTGTAGTTTCAGAATAAAAAAGAAAAGGAAGGGAGGATAGTATCTCATTACTCTATTGAAATGGAGTAGAAATGATTAAACCATGAAAAACCAAACAAACACCCAACAACAACACAAAAATTCAACCCTAAAAAAACACCATAGTCATAGATTACCGGGATGAAAGAAAAAACCCATTGATTGTCAAAAGGTGTCAGGGTCATTTTGCGTTTTGTCATTGTCTCACAAAACATCTTTGGTCAAAACGTTCTATCACTCTTTCCCCAGAGTCAAATCATGTCCTCATAGTTCATACTCAAGTGGTCTCATATACCACAGTCTTTTCTTGGAACAGTCTGTTCTTCTACTTAGCATAAGTGGCAACACCACGTCAAGCGCACACTATTCTTTACACTGAGATCACAAAGAAAGATCCCCCCCCCCCCCCCCGACCACAATAAAACACACATTCTGGGCATTACTATTACAATGGTATAGATAGAAGAATACATCTTCAGTGAAGTCTACATTATAATACAAGAAAATGACATTGTTATGTTTATAATTGACAAGTAAATGAGAGCATTGGTTGATGTTACTGTATCAACTGGTGGATGTCTTGCGTTTTTGTACATTGTATGATAATGATTACATCATATGATGCACTGCACGAAGAAGAACAAAAAGAGGAAAAGAAAAGGTATGCAAAGATTCTGTTTAACACAGCACAAGCTAAACCTGTGATAAAAGACATTTCCATTTAACACCGTCAAGAAAGAAAATAGGCAGGGTATGAGGACTGGATTTGAAAGAAACTTAATTTACTACTTGTTATCATAACATGTATGAAGAGAAAAACAAGCTAAACCTGTGATAAAAGACACTTCCATTTAACAACTTCAAGAACAAAATAGGCTGGGTATGACTGGATTTGAAAGAAAATTAAATGAACTGTTATCATAACATGTATGAAGAGAAAACAATAAGTATATATCTTGGCAAAGCAATAATAGCTTAATATATAGCAAAAAACAAACACAAACTGTAGAAAGTAAACATCACTAGCTAGTTTGCAAAGCATCCCTTTCATCAGAATTTAAAATGAGAAAATTGTGTTTAGTCCCTCTTATTGCCATAGTTATGGAGATTCTATTCCTACTAACCTAGAGACTAACTAAGGTGGAATATAAAATTGAAATGAGAGTCAAATAATAAAATTGTACATTGTACATACACACGCTGGTCTCATGGTACGAGGGTGTCGCCAGTGTACTGGACATGAATAAGGAAGAGGGACAGGGTCATAACAATGATTATATATCACATTTAAAAAAAAAAAGAACCCCAACTCTGCTAGCAATATCAACTCCATAGAAACAAAAAAGCAACTTTCCATTTTTTTCCACTGTGTTCTCCAACATTATTGTGAAGCAAGTAAAATGCAGCAAGATCTAGGTAAAATAGCTATGCCTTAGCCTGTGGTCCTTGCCCTATTTATGTGCAAACAAAGTGAAAAAGCTTTAACATATTAATCAATACTCATAAGTAAATTATGAAAATGCCAAAAAACTGTGCAACTACAATGTAGGTTAATCGTCGCTAAAAGTCCTTCAATAAAATAAGTTAAACATTGAGGATGCAAATTCCAAAGTGAAGGGATCAAACTGAATAGCGCTTTATTTGTTAATGTAAGCATCATGATTATTTTGTTTTTTCTCTAAGCTTTGACCTTGACCCTAACCTAAACATTTGCTTGAACATTACAAACCCACATATTGAATACATCACTTGACATGACGTATATTTATGCATTTTCTTCCCTATTTAATCTTTACATACACAGCCCAAGGATTAAGAGGCAAGTAGTAAAACAAATATGACGTCAAAGACTGACTGGATGTATTGAAAACAATACAAATAAAAAAGAACACACACATTGCTTGTTATTCCTTTTTGAAAGAACACAAACAGAGTACAAATCTTACTGCTTTGTATTCGACCATTGAGTAAGTGTTTACCATTCAGCTGCTCACGATGTAGAACAGATAGAAAATGATTACTGTAGTCAAAACACAATACAAATTAAATATGAAAATCATTGACAATTTAGAGGACAAAATCATACACAGAGCAAATTGTAATCAAAAGAAAAATTGGTCCTTATGGCATGTGAAGTAGTAATTCAAATCAGTTTGTCACAGAGCACACCATTCACTCATCATGAATTGTTCACAAACACTTTTGCCTATTCCTCTATCTATTCTCTGTTGGCATTCAATGGAATCACTATGTTAATCAGTTACCAGTACTACATCATTATAACTGTGTTGTTATAATTAATTTTGTTTGTCAAAGATATCGAGCAAAAAAAACCCAAACAAACCCAGACATTAAGACTGAACGGGTGCCACATTTCTAAAAACATTAAAATATGTAAACAAGCCAATTACATATCTTTCAATGGTTTCTGTTTATTTCATTTAATAAAATAACATACTCATTGTTGACCACTAATTTAAAAAACAAACATATATATACAGTATTTCTTCAATCAATCTCTTTTCTCTATGTATTAACATTGATTTTTCACTTTCTCCTTTTGAACTTGTGTTATATTACTGTTGCATTCTCCTTATGTTCATCAATCAGTTCTTCCACACGCACAAGCAGCATTCTATCAGATCACACACAAGAACATCATTTCTCACTCTGGTATCTAAGAGTTAAAGCCTTCATTGTCTTCTTGTCTGCTGCGAGTCCTCCTTTCCCTTTTAGCTGCTGATGACTTGTCTTCATCACCCGTGGATTCACGTTTCCTCGAAACATTACTTCCATCCTGCTGGACAGCACATTCTGATTTACCTGTTACCTGGTCTTCTTGTTCCTTCGATGTTGATGTCTGCTCCACAGTGACCCTAGACAAAATGTCAGTCTGATTGTTTCCAGAGTCCTCCCCAGTCCTCTGACTAGAGGTGAATGTTTGCAAAGAGTCTTTACCCACAGACTTCCTGCTCTCTGTGGTGGGCTCTGCCACTGGAAGCTCTGAGCTAGGATTGCCGACTTGTCTTTCCGGCACAACCACAGAGCTTTCAACAGCTGATGGCATTCCTTTTGATTTACTTTGACTATCTGGTAGACTGGAACCACTTCTACCTGAGGGGCCTTTGGAGAGCTTCAGGTGAGACCTTGAAAGTTGGGGATTCACAGGTACATTTTCATCCCCAACATTGGGGATAGGCTTTTCATCCACTCGTAATGACTGTGGGGGCTTTTCTGTTAGATCACTGGCTGCTTTGACTGAATCCTGAGATCTGTTTCTGTGACCTTGGGAGATTCTCCTTCGGTTGAGGATTGATGGGTCCTCCTTAGAGTGGAGGACCAGGACATGGGTCTTCATTTCCATGGAGCTGAAAAACACCTTCTCACAGTACACACAAGGGAACTCCAAATGGAAAGAACTGTCTTCTTCAGCCTCGTCATCAGAATTGTCACTCTCTTCATCAGTCTGCTTCAGCGACACCTCCAGGATGCAGTCAAAGAGACCTTTCATCTCTCTGAATCTAGCCTCGCCCCTGTTCATGTCACTGATCACTTTGTCTGCTACTTCGTGAAGGATCTTCTTTGAAGGCATATTCGGGTGCCGCAGGACTGTGTTCAGCTCATCGAGATCAATAGGGGGAAGACCCTTTGGAGGGTTGGAATGTTTGGCCTCCTCTTTGGACACTTTCTCATCACAGTTGGCTCTTTCAGGCTCTTGAGCCTCTGAGGTAGCATTGTTTCCCTGATTGGTAGGAGCATCCTCCCTCCGGTCTTGGTTCTCATTGGGTCCATCACTAGCAGATCCTGATTTAGCTATACTGGCCATATTGATTGCTTTGAAGATTTGAAAGATACGATGAAGTTTCTCAGGTGCTTTCTTGTCTGCCGCTTACTTCATCACAGAGTCCTTCAATCCATAAATGGTAGCTGTGCAAAAGAACAAAAAAGAAATGTTAAAGACTCACTATCATTCTGTTCGTTTGGTCTTTACTGTATCAATTTGTTCATGCCAGGAAAACAAGCAAAGTCAAGAGCCTATTATGTTGACACTGTATTGCTTTATTTTATGACACCTATTAAATTCTAATTCACGGATGGCACAAACTCAAAAGTGATTCTGCCCAGCCCCAATTATCTAAATTGAAGTGTCATTAAGAAGGGAAATTCTTGACAATTATATTTTTTTCCAGTATTGTTGTTAATGCAGAGCATTATACAATGACTAAATACCAAAAGCACACATGTACCAGCAACTTCTTCCGCCAATTCAGCTCGCAACCTCAATTTATGAGGATAAAGAAGTGATTTTAGCAGAACAGCCCACAACTTGATCATCAAAATATAAAAGGAAACTGAGGAACTCTGCCTGGCATGATTGATAATAATACATTTACAGTGTTGTTTGAATATCGTTAATTCAATTGCTATATTAATCAAATAAAGCTTCAAACATTAGGCCTACATTTTAATTAAAATGAGGTCATTCAAAATTAAGTAAGGGGCCTGCTATCTTTTGCTTGTTTAAATGTTATGTTTAATGCAATATGCAATGTGAAGGAATATAGATATATTGACATTGATTGATAACAAAAGAAAACAAAAAGACAAAATGAATTTAATGATTATAAGTATTATAATGATACGATTGTTATTGTAGGCCTGTTTTGTTTTCTTTTAGATCACGAATTTGCATGCCTTGTGTTAGTACTCATAACATTCAATAACAAGTTGTTACTTTTTTCTACGTATAGATCTAGTAATAGTATAGATAGTATAGTATAATAATAGTAGCTATCCGATAAACAATGATTGATATCAATACGTAGCAGAAGACGAGCTAGAATCTAGATCTAAAAAGTAGTAGATATGTTGCAATGGATGAAACTAGATTAGCCATCGTGTAAAATGATTCAGTGCATCGTCCATTATGATTAATTTAAAACAGGCCTACAACTTCGCGAAGCTCCACTAACAATGATCAGTGCGTGCTGTTGGCCTATGCAAAAAAGGAGAGAAAAAAAGGGAAACAATGTCACGTGACAGTAGGCGACCTTTCTTCGGCCTTGAGAGTTTAAGAGGTCAACTAAATGCGGTCATATTAGGGCGCATTGGGACTATTTTGCACACATAAAACAAGTCAAGTAATGGATTTCCTTTGCCGAAAATGAACAATAATGTAACAAAATTCAGCCCCCACTTCAAAGGAAACGATTGTGAACAACCATCAGCGCAAAAAGTACACAACTAATAAATCGAATAACTCGGTGAAGGAAAGGGGTCAATCCCATTGCAAAACTCTTGACCGATTTCTTTGAAGCTCGAATTTTAGACAGTATGTTGAATCTGGGCTTTTAAGGCTACCAAGAGAAGAAAAGTACTTCAATAAAATGGTAAATGACTTTGATACAGTACTAAAACTTTAATATTGACACAAACTCAAATCCTTCCAAATGAAATGGCAAACTGATACTGATGAGCGAGAGAGGTGACCGATTTCTTCGAAATACGGTCAGTCATCTTTATTCTGTGAATAAAATGAAAACACTTCAAAGTAATGAAATACTGTACAGTTAAACTGTTCCGTGAATTTCTTCTCAACACAATTCACACATTTAGCACTCACCAATTCCAAAAGAAACAGATGTTGATGTGAAATCAAAGTTTACAAGGATGCGTCAAGCGACTACACAAACACTGTAGCAGGACGTGTTGTGTTGTGTTGAGTGTTATGGCGAATCGCTGCACGCAAACTGCGAAGGGACCGGAAATAGACAGTGACTTCTCGCCCTCGACCAATGAAAGCCAAGGTACACACCAGTCTCGACGAGAGGTCATCCAATCAGAAGTATCGAGTTCAATAACATCATTATAAATTATAATGAGAATAGTTCGGCCAATACACGTGTACGATGTAGGTCTTCATGAGGTCAACGATCTGTATGCGCTGAACAGGACACATATACAATGCCGGTAAAACAATGGAACTCCGAACAGGTTTACAATGTACTTCAATCGATTCTTTTAGAATAGGAGATGCTACGTGTAACATATTAGCTTAGTGTTAGGCCTATCATCTTGATTCGTCGTTGAATGGTCGTATCGCTGAACTACCAACTGTGAAGCAAAATAAAAACAACACACAACAAGAATAGCCTATTTATTCTATACAACCCGCAGGACTTTCTGTGGTTTCTAATAATAAATGATGTAGGCTACTAGGCTAGGCCTAAATCTAAAATCTTTATAGACAATTTTTGTTTTGTTTGACAAGGCGAGGCCTATCGATAACACCCCC
>JAUELK010175027.1:0-11874 GCA_031471215.1 Gastropteron pacificum
AGGTCAGCTTGAGAAAACCCGGCGGAAAATAACCAAAATTGGTTCTTTTCCGCCGGGCGGAGAATACTCAAATTTGGTTCTTTTCCGCCGGGCGGAGAATACTCAAATTTGGTTCTTTTCCGCCCGGCGGAAAATAATCACAGCCTTTGTTTTAATCTCAACTTAATGCACTTGTGTACAAGTACATGAACTGGAGTGACGGAGCGGCCACCTGTGATAAACAAACAGTTTGGGCCATGATCTTAAGTGGCTGCTTAGAACAAATTTGATTGTACTTTCATCTCATAGTCTGCCTTCTTGAACTGTTGTGAAAACAGACATTTCTTTTCTATTTAAAACATGGGTCATTTAACAGGAATTATAATCAGATTCATACTGCATATTTATTCCATATCGCCATATTTCCAATCTCAAGAAGTGCTTTTGTATGGTGTTCACAGGATGATGAGAAGGAAAAAATCCTCAAATATTGCAGGGAGCGGCTCATACGTGGACTCAGCTCTGGAAGGAAGTTCGCTAGAGTTGGCTTTTCAGTAGCTCTTACTCGGGTAAGTGGATCATATTCATGTAATGTCAAAATTAAATATTCTTGAAATTTGTGATCATCCCTGTTATGTTCTTTTTTGTAATACCTTATTCTTTCATTAATTTTTTAACAGTTTCCCTCTTTATGTTGATTAATTTCATCTGGTTACTGTATAAAGCTGGATTTATGTTGTTGTTTGTATGTGTTCATGCTTTTTAATGATGCTATGGTTCTAGAATCGTTTGGCTTGATAAACTTCAATTCTTTCTTCTTGTCGTTGCAGTTACTTCGACAGTACAAGAGTAGAGATGCTGTTGAAATCTTGGACACTATCAAAGACAAATTGAAAGTTGTCAGGAATGAAAAGAAGACAAAAAGGGTTTGTGAATTTTCATTATTTGCAAAGTTTTGATTCTCAAAAAGTAGACTTATGCAACAATATATTGATGCTTGGATTAAGCTGTTTTCAAAACAATGAACATTACATCCAGAATCACTGAATCATGATTATTTGTTTTGTTCAACCACCATTTAGATTAAATGATGTGTTTGGCAAAGGGAACGAGTAAGCTTATATGATAATAAATGTAATTTCAAACATACAATATCAATCAATTAAGCTTGTTTTGTTGCTCTTTTCAAATTCCATTTTTGTAATCCAAAACTTGCTTACAATTGAATATTGATATTGTGATTCCTCTTCTGTAAAATGTCAGGAAGTCGGTGGAATTTACCTTGGAAGGACTTTTGCATACTCTGCCATTATCAAGTCAGGCGTTGTGAAGAAGGTAAGAACTTTACTAATACTGTATCCCATTGATCTATGGAAACATCATTTAATAGTTGTTGCCATGATTCATTTGTTAAGGAAAATCCATGCTGTTTTTTTAAAAACTTGTTCCCCGTTTTCCTTTCTGTAAAGAATAGAGTTTACTGTATACAAAACTTGATGTAAGTTTTAACTCTTCAGAATATTCACTATCAGAGTGTTTTATTTACTAATAGTCAGTAGGTAATTTCTACAAATATTCATATTTCATGAACCTTGCTTTTCTTTTTACACCATGCAAGTTAGTGAGGAGAGAGAGAAAGGTGTGTGAAGATTTGTCTCACCATGGTTCTTTATTTGGTTTGCGAATGTGATCAGAACATTTTGAACATAAAGAATCATCTCATCTTATTGAAATCGGATGACCTGTTCAATCCAAAATTTGATTGCATTCTTCTTTAACAGCTGGCACCCGATGATGTGCAGTCCATTGTTGAAGAGCTGATTACATTGTCAGAGAAGAAATCCTACCTGAAGCCTGTGTGCACCAGGACTCTTCAGGATCTCATCTCACAGGTAAGTTGGAGAGAGTGTTACGTGTAACAAATTGATTGAACTCCTCAAATGTACTCAGTTATTTTGTTGTACTACTGATGCATCTCATGTAAACTTTCATTTTGATTCAGCAAGCATTATTTTTTTCGCTTATTGTCAATTTGAGTAATCCTTACTATTTGAACACATTATTTGTGCAGGGGAAATTAGTTACTAACATCAATTGATTCATAACATGTTTTTAAAAATATATTCAAGTTTTCTGTGTTTTTTTTTCTCAGGTGTCCTTAGATGTCTTTGGAGAGCAGATTTGGTCCAGACTGAGAGATGTCCTGAAGCAAGGATGGAACTTATGTACTCTAGTCCACCTTGCCTTGCTGATCACATGCAGAAATAATTTCCCTGTAAGTCAAGACATACTGATGTACTCTTGTTTCTCCCAAAGTACCTTCAAAGTCTGGATTTGTTATCAGGTTAAATAGAAATAATACCTCCACATTAAACTGATAGTTTTGGGGAATTTTGGGAAAGAACATGGTACTTCTTTATTGGTAACGAGGGGGTCCTTATCTTTAGCTCAAGCTCATTGTCACCATCATTTTCATATATGGTTAAATACATGAATTTTTTTCTAGTTTGCTCAGAATGAGTCAACAGTTCTGTGTACCTAGAACCTTAAGGACAAATCTACAATAAATAATTGGTGTGAAAATGTGCGGGTATTCTTAATCTTATCATTACAATTTCACATGGTTTCTTTTTCTATCTTCAGGACATTGTAAACAAGAAATTCATGAAAAAACACTGGGGATTTCCACTGCTTGGAGAAGAAAATGATCATTACCTGTTGCGCATCATTAATGTAAGTCCACACAGCTCTCTGGAGGAAATATGCTCAAAGGCTTTTTTTGTTTTGTTTGTTGTTGTTAGTAACTTAAAGATATGATATGATCTGCAATATGTTTATATATGTTAGTTGGTAGGGTCTGAATACTGACTAAGATTTAACATATTATTTCTTTCACTTTTTATCTTCTTCATTTAAGAATCCAGGATTTGCAAAGTTTTATCTGCAATGGAAATTAAATGCGTCACTAATCCGTTTCAATGACATTTCAGGAGTCTGCATCTCAGAAATTGGAATCATCCTTGCAAACTGTCCTCCAGCATATGTTGAAAACAAGGGATCCTGTGTCAATATGGACTTCTATAGGAGGTATGTGGTTTTGTACAAATTGTATATATACCAGAGTACTATAAAATATTTGTTGTTGTTGCTTTTCCCTGCCGTGGAGATATTCACCCTTATCAGCCAATGCCTGTCTTTTATGTATTTGTATGACTGTCTTAGCTGATTGAGGGGTCCATAAAGAATGCTGTGGTTTGTTGGTTGAGATATTAGTATAAAAATAATATTATTGATTATGTAATTAACAGTACTCATACATGCCATTTAGTCATAGTTTTATTTATAGTGGTAATGAAAGCAACATTTTTTTGCTGACTGCCCAATCACTGACACAGACCTAAGTGCAGATGAATGCAATTGAATTTCACGCAGATAGCATTGTCCTCATTTTGTAACTTGTACGCACATAAATCACCTTTCCGAGTGATTAGGAGTAGAATGAATTGCAAGTGTAATATTATAACATTTGTTTACAATGTTGTGAATTATGTTGCCAGACAAGCTGATGGAGCCTGTGAAGAAAGGAGACACTCAGGCATCAAGGCAGCAGTTGGCTCTTTACATTGCTACCTTCCTGGCTAGGAATACGCAAAACTCCCAACAGGTGATGCTGAACATTTCAGAAACCTCCTTAATTTGTATATCCCTTTTTGACAGTAATACTAGCATTGGTCCTTCTTGAATAATTCTCTTTATACCCGGTATACATATTTTTGGTACATTGGCGATGCTTGTTAAAATTTGTCTCTATAACTTATAAGCTGTCTTTCTAAGCATTTTTAATCATATTGTTCATAGATAAGGTAGATATTAAAATGATTGAAATAATTAGTTCATAAATTGTCAGTTTGATGGGGACAAGGTTCTCGTAAAGATTAATGAGTGGTCAGGATGAACTTCTTTCTATGACTCAATAGCTCGGCCCTCTAAATCATAGTTTATTTTTAATGGAAGAGAATGATATTCTCCATTCTTTGTGTCTTAGCGATATCTCATAAGAATTATATGACTTCTTTATCCATAATTATCTTTATTCCACCTTTCAGATCCTTGATATGATGCTCTGTCCTGCGTTAGCCAAGAAGGTGTTTTACACTGGACGCAGGAAAAATGACCCCACTACTGATGCTGTCGATGCCCTGGTGTGTTCGCTATTAACACATTTTACATGTGTTTCAGATTTTTAGTTGTTGGATTTTTCTTGGTTGATTCTAAATGCCATTTTCTCATGGGATCAATCTTCATGCCTTTGATAAGCGTGGGAACCTGAAATGTTTTTTCATTCTTATGAATATTTCATTATTTGTAGTTAAAATGAAAACTTGTGAAGCCTTGAGCTTATGACAACTTTTTTTTGTATGGGAACAAAAATGTTAACAAGAAGCTCTATTCTACATTTTCTGATTGTGTGAAAAATAAGTTGCATCTGAAAAGTGCTGTTGGTTTGTTTGTTTTGGGTTGTTTTTTTTATGTAAAGAAAGAAGGAAAGGAAACATGTTGTGTGCACTTCAGTTTGCCACTCAGGGCTATCCATGCCCTGCTCTCTAAGCTGCTGACCTTTTTTTTCTTTCGTTTGTTTAAACACTCTTGCCTGTTATACAGAAGAGCTTATAATCTCCAGTAATGTAGTGATATAAGTATTGAGCATTCTTGTTTCCATGCTTTCAGTTCAAACAAGTGGAGAGCAGCCTGGAACCTGGTGAGGTTCAGAAGACCCTTGACCAGTTGTGGACACTGGAGGATGGTCAGCTGGTGGCCTCACACAACTTCTCTGCCCTCATGGCTATGGTAGGACTCACAGCATTGTCATCTTCTCCCTCTTCCTTCATCTAGTGCGGTGGGGATTTAATTGTTTAAAAGTACCGGTACATTTGTATCACACTTGTTTTAAAAATTGTCGAAAAGATATCGCTAGTTATTTCTTTGGATCCAAGTCTTTCACTTCTAAACTATACTGATATTTTATTTGTTTCCCAGTGATTCAGCGAATGTTACATTTGTTCATTTTACAAGAAAGAGAGTGTCCTATAAAATGATGAAATACTCACAAAAGATTGACATCTATATTCAGCGATTTCATTAGAAATGTCTAAGATTTGTGTTTAGGAAATTGTGGTATTTGACATATATATGTAACCTTTAACTAAGCATGGATGTTAATCAATTGATTGTATTTAATTATGTATAACCTTGTACCTATGTAAAATAGACGCAAGCATTGTATGACCTGTCAATAGAAAATAATCTCTTTTCCAGATGCCCCAGTCAGATGTGGAGAGCTACTCTACTGGACTGATGAACATTGTGAAAGGCATTGGTTCACAAAACATTCTGTGAGTGACCTTTATTGAATATCCTGGTCGCCTTTGTGCATTACTTTCATCTTCTTTGCATTCAATTTAAGGCCAGCTTTCCTTCCTTCCTACCATATCTCCTCTGTGCAGTGTTCTTCTCATGATAGTGGTGTAATCTTCAAGTTGGGCAGTGTCCTCAGCGTATCTTAGGTTGGTGATATTATTTGACCATATGATATGGCTTTCGAATAATATTTGAGTGTAGCTGGGATTTGTTTTCCCCGTAAATAACTCCTTTTAACACTTTTGTTGATGACTGTTACCTTTGCTGTAGCTCCGAGGATGATGTCAAGAAAGGGAGACAGAAGGAAGCAGCCCTGCGACAGTTGCAACACTTAGCGTGCTCCCAGAAGTTCGCTTCCCCGACTCTGCAGAAATCAGTGCTCAGCCTCTTTGTCAGAATGGCCTTCTTCACTGTGGAGAAGAAAAACAAAGCTCTTCAGCATGTAAGTCTCCTACATAAGTTTCTCAATTGCAACATTTTTACTTCTTATGGTACATTTATTTGAATTATAAAAAAATGAGCCTTTTAAAGTCAAACAATCTGTTTCCCATCATCATCATTGTATTTCATGATTGAAATTTTGGATCACTTAGGAACAGAACAATTTGATTTAGAGACTTTGCATACAGCTCAGAGTATCGAATCAATACTGACTAGATATTGTGTGTGTCTTAAAGAGAAAAAAAGAGAATAATATTTAAGCTATAAACAGTATTTTATGAAAAGTTTGATCTATAAATTGTTCACACCATTCCATTTATTTCAAGTGTCTAGGAAGATAATAATGTGTGATCCATATTTGTTTAGCCTAAGTCTTTGAGTTAAATGTGTTGAGTAAATGTACTAAGGTGTTAACTATTGCTTTTTCTTTTTTAGTGTGAGTCCCGAGTGAACTTCTCTGAGGCCAGCAGCACCAGAAGTTTGTGTGAAACTTTCTTCTACAAGTCCCTGGATCAGCTGTCTACCTTACGCACTGGTACAGTCTCTTTCAGACTCTGTTTAGCTGGTACATCAGTCTATGTAGCCAAGTGGTTGTTGATCTTGGTAAACCGTTCAGTGACTTGGTCTCAATGGTTCGGCGGAGCCTCCATCACTACACACCAGACTTATTTTATCCATCACTAAAGAAGGGTTTGGTGAAAGCACATATGAAACTGTATTCTGTACCCCTAGAAAGGTTAAGAACTGGACCACTGATGTAGGCATAAGCATGTTTTCTGCTATATTTGTTCTTAACGTTAAAGTGTAAGCCTACGCTCTGCACTATGTCATCTTGTCAGATAGGAAGAACAATCTTTCTCTCCAAGCATTCCCATAAGTGCTCCATTCCTTGCTGTGGGACCCATTTAAGGATGTTAAAACTGATAGTCCCAATGTTTACCATGTTTAGTCAATATTTCTCCTTGTATGTAGTAAGATTGCTCACATCTTGATTCCTTCCTCGTCTTATTTTGGAAATACAGTTCATCAGTCTAAAGCGGAGCATCTCACAGGATACATAGAACTGATGTGTCACCTCGGCCAGTACTGTATGGTAAGTTGATTTTTTATTATTGTTTTTTTTGGGGGGTGTCTTGTTTTTGTTATATGCTTTAAAAAAATGTTAATTCTAAACCTTTCTCTTCCTATCAAATCATTGCTTTGGCCATATTGCAGGTTCAAGGGTTGTAAAATGAAAATTTCATAAATAAAAAGAGTACTGTCTGACTTTACAATGTTATATTATCATAAGTTAAAAAGAGAAGAAAATAAGTCTTGTTATTGTCGACTTACTTGCGGTTATGTGTTGTGCACTACTGAAGTCATCAATGGCTATAATTAGTTATACTATCTTAAGGCTTAGCATCATTAAACAGTTTGCATTTGAAAATACACTTGTTTAAAAATGTATACTTAATGTTATTGGATTGGTTAGTTTCCTGACCCAAGTGCACATTAAAGACGAATAAGAGTAAAAATATAGCCTACTGATTAGAACTGGTAACATTGCCAAATAAAATAAAATCTTATTATAGGAATATCTTCATTTCAGTTTACATCTTGAGTATATGCCTATAAAAAATGGAATAGCGTGTCTTGATTGTATGTGCTTTTGTGTGTTTCCCTAGAACCTAATGAAGTGTGACACCATCAGCTCTACCAAACCTTTGGCAGATGGAGTGAGTAGTTTTTGTTACTTCTTTGTTGTTATCATTCATAACATTGTTTGCATTAGTGGTTTCATTATGTCTTTATTAGAGCTTAACAAGTAATTTGTGCTTTCACAGAACAAAGGAATGGTTTTATGCTTATTACTTTTGTTTATCACTTTAGATGAGATTGATAACTATAGACTATTGTACATGAAATGTTATATCATTTTTACACATTTTATTTGTCATTGTGTTACAGGTCCTTGATGAATGGGAAAACATTTCAACCGTGACCACAAAAATGAAGAAGGTAATTTAGACATAATTTTCTTGGTTGTTAAGTTATCAAACATTTTGTTTACTGGGGTATTTACTTATAATAATTGCACCTTGTGATATGTCGTTGAACTTGTTGTTAATTTTTTTCTTCTTTTCATTGTGTTATCTAGGATGAGATTTCTCCATTTCTAGGGCTTCAGATTGATAAAAGCCTTACATCTTGATTGTTTCTATTGCAATCGGTTGATGACATCAGGGTAGTCTAGTGCTAGTAGATGTTGTGTAGTCTTGTGACATTAGGTAGATTCAAAATGAATTAGGAAGTGTCTTGTAATTTGGGCAGTCTTGAAGTAAGAGTGGACCGTGTAACAAGAGAGGCCTTTAGCCCATTAGGTCTCAGTAGTTCTTGATGTATTATATCTCATCTAACAAGAATCCTGCATCCCTCTGTTTGACATCTCCAGCAGGCCGAGAACTCTGCCTTCATCCTCTTGCTCCAGTACCTTGGATTCCAGTCCCTCGTCGACACTCAGGCCTCACTGGATTTGATTCAGGTAAGGATGAATACAAAGACGTATAGAGGATCAAAAGGCAATCTTTCAGAACATCAGTTAAGATTTTGTTCCTAGCACTCCTTAACATCCTTGAAAAGGAAAATATGAAAAAAACACATCCTTGGTGGAGAAAAGCTTACAGCACGAAAGAGCATTTACAAATCTTTAACAGAAATTCAAAGTCATATATTCCTATTTCAATTTGCAAAATTTTTAAGGCCATCAGCTAATGAATAAAACTCCCACTTTTCGGGCATGTTGATTGTCATTATTTTCATCATACTCATTTTTTACAGGAAGTGACGGCCTGCTACGACAAAGCCTCCTCCAAGACTGCGGCCAAAACTGAGCCAGCGTGGGTGGAGGTGCTGACGGAGGTGTTGCTTCAGCTGGTCTCGAACCCTTCCCATCTGGGTAGGGTGGTGGCTGCCATGGCCTTTGACTCTGTGAGCCCACACCTCACACCAGAGGCTGTCCAGCTGATAGCTGAGGTGAGATAGAGGCATCGCCTTGCTTTTAGGGGTCTCTGGGGTTGAGTTTGACACCTTTATAGTTATAGACACAATGAGGTGATGTAAGAGATGGGACCTACCTACTTTTTCATGTCCATTTCTGATAGTACAGGGGTAGGTAGATAGCCATAGAAACTGCCCATGTGGCCCATGTCCCCAAATGGGATTTGAACCGGGGTTGCCAAACTAGTCAACCCTACTTGCTAACCACCCGGCGACTGCACAGCTATCACCTCAGTGTAATTGTGTAATATAACTACTAGTGAGAGTAAAATTGTTTCCGAAGTCTTATAATGCCAACTGGGGAAAACAACATGCGACTTCATACAAGAGGCATCAGATAGGTGTCAAAGACAACTAGCTCACAGTACTAAGGACTACAAACAACTTGTTGAGTTTTGTCAGCTGTTGTTAGTGGACAGAAGCTTAGTGTATTTCTTGGATTGGAATTACTTCAAGGCGAACGAATGATAATGTGAATGCATTGATAAGATTGAAATTGAAAGGTTGCGTTTTTCATTTGTTGTAACATGTCAGCTTACATTGCATAAACACTATCTATCAGATTGACTTAGAATTTATTTAATTTTTTTTGTTAGAGTAACATGTTTTAGAATCATATATAAAGACTTTTCATGTTGCACACAATTTACATTAATGAAGTGTGAATGAAGAAAACACTGATATCCACTCTACATTTACGTGATTGTTGATGTTTGTTGTCTATTGTCAGGTTTTGATCCCCAAATCTGGCCACAAAGATGATGCAGGGGGAGTTTTAGTGGAGGCTGAGGAGGGGGAGGAGGAGGAGGAAGATGATGAGGATGACGAAGATGGTCACCTCCTTGATGAAGATGTGCCAGATGAGGAAAGTAGTGATGGTGATGATGAAGACGATGAGGAGGAGGAGGAAGAGGAGATGGAGGCAGAGGGTGAGGATGAAGAGGAGGAGGAGGAGGATGGAATGCAAGTTGATGCAGAGTTTCGCAAGAAAGTGAAAGAAGCCTTAGGCCCTGCGGCTGACGATTCTGAAGAGGAGGATGGTGATGAGGAAGATGATGATGAGGTAAGAACTTCTTTTAGGCTGACTATTCATGATCTGAACTGCTGTGTAAATGAAGAAACAGTCTGACACTACATAATGATGGAGGGCATTCTTTGCTCTTCAGCAAGCTCAGTGTGCTTTACATAATTAGTGCCATTTCTCCATCAGACACTTTTCATTCCTTCATGACTTCAATCTCCTTTGAGTTAAAAAACTCATACATTATCTGTCACATGTCTATTGTTGGGTACCCATTTAATGAGGGGGGTGGGGGTGTTACCTTTTCCAACAGCACACCAGCGGATGTAGTCAACACACCTAGAGCAAGATTTGAATTTGGGACACTGATCACTTGGCCACCAGATGGATGAATAACTTCTTCTTTTTTCTCTATGTCAGGATTTACCAGACCTGACTGACTCTGAAATGTTCAAACTGGACGACATGCTAGCAGAGTTGTTCCGTCAGAGAAAGAAGCCAAGCAATGGCAAGAAAAGCAGGTTGGAGAAAATGAAGGAAATGACAAATTTCAGATCTAGGTAAGCTTTTGTTTGCTGCTTTTTATTTTGAGTTTGAGGTATACACCCCTCTCTCTAGGTAAGCTTTTGTTTGTTGCTTTTTATTTTGAGTTTGAGGTCTACAACCCTCTATATAGGTACGGTTTTGTTTGTTTGCGTTTCATTTTGAGTTTGAGGTCTACACTTCTCTATCTAGGTACGGTTTCGTTTGTTTGCGTTTCATTTTGAGTTTGAGGTCTACACTCCTCTATCTAGGTAAGCTTTTGTTTATTGCTTTTCATTTTGAGTTTGAGGTCTACACTCCTCTATCTAGGTAAGCTTTTGTTTGTTTGCTTTTTAATTTGACTTTGAGGTATACACTCCTCTATCTATCTAGGTAAGCTTTTGTTTGTGGCTTTTTATTTTGAGTTTGAGGTATACACTTCTCTATCTAGGTAAGCTTTTGTTTGTTGCTTTTTATTTTGAGTTTGAGGTCTACACTCCTCTCAACACAGTTAGGTCATGTAAGTTGTGAGAGGAAGTAGGACAAGCATATTCACATCCATCTATGACAGGACATGGGTGGTGAGTCTTTAAACTGCCCCCTCGGCCCAAGTCTAGAGTCCCACACTGGAACCCGAGTCATTGACCCAACATGTTACCTGTTTGGCCACAGTCCGGCCCTCATTTGTTTTCAGTTGTTTTGATAGGAAAAATTCATTGAGATCATATATTTCATATTCAATTCAAATTCAGGTAGAAAGACAAATACATGTACATTATTGATACATAATATGCTATGTACATTTAGGTAACAGTACTTTCTTCATCCCCTCACACACACAGACACCTACATACACACACACACACACACACACACACACACACACATAGTTACTTTCACACACACTCAGTATTGAACATACACCTTCTTGGTTACAGTAATATAATCATCAGGCAAGACTCCCATACTCACAATATCTCACACTTCTTTCCTGTGTTCTTTTCTCACATTCACACACACAGTTCACATTTAATGAGTAGCAAATGAAAACACTTGTGTTGTGTCTTTCACACAATTGGTTTACCTTTGTTGTTGTGTTCCTCAGAGTGCTGGACTTGGTGGAAGTTCTGTTCAAAGGAGATCGCTGTGGGGACTTTGTGCTTGTAAGTTGTATCAATAATGCATTTTGCACCGAACTCTTTTTTTCTTATTCTTTGGTTGTGTTCAATAGTACAATACATGTTAAATTAATGGTACAATACATGTTACATTAATGGTACAATACATGTTACATTAATGGTACAATACACTTAAATTATTGGTACAATACATGTTAAAATATTGGTACACTACATGGTAAATTAATAGTACAATACATGTTAAATTAATGGTACAATACATTTAAATTAGTGGTACAATACGTTTAAATTAGTGGTACAATACATGTCAAATTA
>JAUELK010175139.1:0-10994 GCA_031471215.1 Gastropteron pacificum
GAGCAACGAATAGACAAAGACGGAAGTTCAAAGCAGGGCCCTTTCACGTTCACTATCTCATCTTATCTATGTGCTCAATGTATATTTTGCAAGCGAAGCTGCAACGGGTCTTCTAGTAAGTAATATAACACGACTTAAACGGAGACGCCGTTTGTCTTAAGATCTGTTCCATGTCACAATGAACAAGACCAAGTTTTTTTGTGTGTTTACGCAAGGATGATTAATGGGCCTACGGGTCTTGGTATAGGCAGAGCCACTCTATTCATGTAATAAAGCGCATCACGCCACAGGTGCAGTAGGCACGTAAGCGAATGGCAAATCAATCGCATCTATCATCGAACACATGATAATAGGACTGTGACAATATCAGTCTTCTTTATTAGATCATTAAGAGGCGTCTGTGGATTGAATACGTGTAGATGCAACGGTTTATGATTATGATGCGGTAAGGAAGGGAGCATAATCAATACGGTAAATGGATTATGATTGGTTGTGGGGATTGTGGTAGAACTGCACTAAAGTAGGCTACATGATGTGTCAGAGTAAGAGCTTAAAGAAAGGGGTTTCGGGTAGGGGAAAAGAACTGATATTGTAATAGGCCCAAGGCTCTCTTTAACTAGGCCCTATCCGACTATAAACAGTGAACTGTCTTGTCAATATGTTGGTATGGGCGCCGACCAGGCAGCACTACCAGTATGCCTCCCAGGAGGTTGAGAAGGGCTATGGAATGATTCGGGTCTGTCAGGGTAATAGTGGCTAGTGTAAAAGGCTTTGAGCTTGCTGTAGAGCGGGACAAAGCGCCATGTAAATGCTATTTATTCTAATTTAAAAAAACTAACTAAGCATAGAACACTGAGACGGTAGTGTAGATGTTTGTGCAACAACACGTCTGTAATAAAAGGCATCCACTATCAAGTGATCAACACAAAGAATGCATTGTTTTCTCTTTTATTTTTGTGTTCAGTAACATTTGGCATGATCAAAGTAAGAATTGTACAACATGCAGACCACACTTCAGTTGTTGCAAGACAATAAAAGAGTGGTGGTATGTAATATTATACAGGATTGATAACAGGTAGTAAGATTTTCTTAAAAAACATAATGTCTCATCCTTAAAAAGGGACTGAGGTTGTGTGAAAATGCATTTCAGTGTCGGTGAGTATGTGATGGTAACATGAACAATATACCATGTAGTACATGTAGGCCTACAACAAACGAAAGTTTCATTGACGAATCGAAGTATTTGTTTTTATATGTTCATTTTATATTTCGTATATTTACACAATTTTGACTGAAAGAATGATGTGACAAAATCACAACAAAACCTTTAAAATGTAACATACATACATGTATACATTATACTATAGGATTCCTTTGAAGAGAGTCATCAAATAGTAAAACAATGAGGGACAGACACTGAAAACGTACAACAACAACAAAAAAGACAACAAAAAAGACAACATTGATACACATTTGCAAGAAAGATTTAAAAATCAAATTTTCAACAGACAACTAAAGATACTGCTATTTGTAATCTGAAAGGACTTTGCCAACATGTCCCTGTTGGGGGTTATTTAGTTGGTCACCTTGTTGTAGTATACTCATTCTGCTCCAGTGATGTATGGGCCTTCTCCCGTCTGTCCAAATTTATAGTATACATGATTCTCCTTTCAGTTTCTTGCACACAAATAACAACAAACATATGATAGAAAATAGAAAAACTAGTCTTTGAAAGGTAACAAAAGGAAACAATAGAAAGAAATGGAAGAGAGAAAGGAAGCAACGATAAAGCCCTTTGTACAGTTCTTGTTTCAGCGGTTAAATGATCTTTTATACAGGGTAAAAAAAAAACCAACTAGTGAAAGTTCTTATATATTACTTACTTATACGTAATAAAAATATAAAATACTAAAAAAAAAGTCAATAAATGATTAAATGTATATATTTTCTATATTTAATACCAGTACAAAAAATTCATGTTTGGCCAGGACTTGTAGTTACAGAAGCCTATATATACATTTGTATTATGCATGTTTCATTGGTACATTGCGTGAACATGATGAAAGCTTGGGGAGAGGCAGGTATAATACAGTCGAGTCCACAGGAGATAAATTCACTTATAAAGACAAAATCTCGTTTAAAATAAAAATTTAACATTTTAAGTTCAATCCTAGATCTAATCGGTGACAGGGACTGTTACAATTCATTTTTCTCTGCCATAATGCCCCCCCCCCCCCCCCCCATCATGCACCAACCCCACCACCATCAGTTGCACACACTTACACACAAAGCTATCACAGAAACACACTGCTCCATCCCTGCATGTCATCCTATCCTGTTTGGCACTCTCAAAAGTCAGTGAGAGTAACAAAGCACTCCATTTTCAATATAACAAGGGAGGCTACTCTACTGTTAGTGTTACTACCCATCTTCCACTTAAAATTGAAAGGCTGTTTCATTTGATAATGGATAAGAGAAGCCTTGGTAAAGACAACTTTATGTTATGGTCCCAGGGAGTTTGTCTTAAGCGGACTCCACTGTATTATTAATCAATTATGATGAACAAATGATCCAGCACCGACAAATGAGCAATGAGTTAAAAGTGTTACATGATGGACAGTTGGAAAGCATAGAGATGGAACAACACCAAACCATCAATACTGATATTACTGATAATCCATACAGAAAAAGAAAAAAAAATGGTTGCCTTTATACTACAAAACTGATATGAGATGGTAACTGGTAATGAAATAATACACTTCACTACACATTTGTGTGTTCGTTTGTCATATAAACAGCATCAATAAAAGAGGTATAATATGCCTATAAGTACAGGTGTAGAATGAGTACATAGGGTTTGCCTAGAGCTGGAAGAAGACTTGTATTATCAATATCATTATTATCATGTCATATTGTGTGTGGTAAATGCTTACAATACAGTATCATAAATATAGTCCTTTGGCGACATGTATTTCAGAACAAAGAGGAAGAAAGGAAGGTGACATATTTATATGATCTTCTCTGTGAAAAACCCAACCCAAAACCCCCAACAACAATGGCCTTCATATTTCAAACTATACTATACAGCATACAAGAATAGACCATAAGGTACACAATACAAACAAAACCCACAATAACTAATAATGGAATCTAGTATCATGTAGCTATATGTGCTACCTGTTTACAAAATTTAAAAAAAAAAGAAAAAAAAAGAAGTGATGGAGTGTACTGTCAAACAATGAAATACTATACTATAAGTTACACTATAAGTATAAGACAAATATAGGTGAATGAGTCAATGTGTCAGTACTGTATTTCTGTATACAGACTAATCAGACCAGGCCTGAAGAGGCCTGAGTATGACGTGAGTAGGCCAACACCACCTTTTGTACTAAAGAATGACAATTCTGATGAGTACATTTCCCAAGTAGAAGACTATAGAGACTTTAAAGGAAGCACTAGCTGGATTTCAATTAAAAGGAAAAGGGGCTTGGTGGCACTGGAAAGAAATGTTACATAAGCATTGCAAATGCAATGGAATCTGAAAAAGATTTCTTCTATAGAAAACATTTTAAAGTTTTCTTATTTAGATTTAGAGTTCGGTTTTTTTCCTTCTCAAGATGCTACTCAAGCACCAATGTGATTCTTAGAAAGACATAGAAGTCACCTGCAAACACTTCCTAATTAGACCCATGTGATCATATTAGTGGCTTACAACAACATCAATAGTCAATGTTGAAAACACAAACACATACAAGTACATACACAGGCAGGAATTCAAATAATGTAGAAACAATGCTGCGTAAAATTTTTTAAAAGATCAAGATCATGAGCACAATAATCAAAGTAAAAGAGAATGACCACAGTGAACAACATTGAGACAATATGAGAATGTAAACAATAACTCTATACTTAACTTGAATTTGAACCCCCAATTTCATTTTAAAATGGGGCACCAATTGATCCTTCAAATAATATAACAAACTAGTTTGCTAACCTTTGCATATAGGATAACAATTATCCTTCAAATACAACAAACTAGTTTGCTAACATTTGCGTATAGGGTAACAATTATCCTTCAAATGTAACAAACTAGTTTGCTAATCTTTGCGTATAGGATCAATCAAATGGTTGAAGGTAGTGTTCATTTTACTTTGAAATGTTTATTTTTTAAAAGAGGAGGGACCCCCTGAAAAAAACAACAGCAACCCAAATAACAAGGACCCTGATAGAATCCGGAAAAAACACTTCATGATGCCGACCATTGTGGCACAATCAATGCAACATTTATGCCTATACCCTAATAAACAAGGAAAGCTTCTTGACTTGTACTTGTTTGCACTATACTTATTTTCTACTGTACTGTCTAGATTCTAGAAATGCTAGCGCCATGGACTTGGAGTCCTAAGACAACATTCTTGGATTTCTTTGTTAAAACGTTGAAGTGGAAGATCAAGTGGTACACGTCCAAGAGGAGAAAAGATCACATCACTTGTATCCCCCGACAGTGATGATCCTCTCCTATGATTGTGAGTGACAATTTAGAGAATTTATGAAGAATAGTATGTTCCAACAGTATTTACACTGTGTTTATACCCTTTATTGTTCAAGTTTAACTGCCCGATATATACATGTACATGTTTTAGTGACTTGTCTATTCTGTATTAATTGTTTGTAATGCGCATTGAGCATTTATGTGAATGGAAATGCGCAATATAAGTGCGATGTATTATTTTCATTATGTGTTTTGTTTTGTTTATTTTTCTTTTCTAAGGAGAAAGTTAAGTCTAGTGTGGAAGGTGTTCACTTTGTGTAGAGAGATGTGTTCATAGAGTGTAATGTTTGTTATTATGAGAATGAGTTAGCAGGCCTGATATCGAAGATTTATTGCGAATAATGTTACTATAACACATTTCATTTATACTGGACACTATATATGTACATTATGTAACTTCATAGGAGTCAATAGTAACTACAGAAAGAAAAAAACATGCTAATATTTTCTCATTTTCATACATGTAGAAATTGAGGCATTGTGCCCAATTCTTTTTTTCTTTTCATAAGAACTTCATCATGAAAAAAAAAAGAAGGTATGCTTACTACAACTACAAAAACAGAAACTGTGGACATTTTCTTTCCTTGATATAATAACAAAAACTACGGCCTCAAAATGTTGATCTAGCGATAATTCAATAAAGGCTAGTTTGATATGTGATATGGCACAAAAAACGATGCAAGTACAATTGTACATTGCACATTTGACAGTAGGGTGCACCCTAGTCTTCCGAGACTGAAGGTGGCCAACAACATACAACGCACACTACACCAGTAGCATGGTGGAGAAGGATAGGAGCAACTTCTGTGGTCTACAGTGAACAGTGTGCTTTACATAGATTAAATCTCTCGACTTTCACTTTAATGAAAATAACAACAACAGCATTCTGATCTGTTTCCTTTGGTATTCAACATGGTATACCCTTTTATCATCCCTCCTCAGTGGTATTGGTATGAGCTCCGCTTTCCCTGTATGGGTGCAAAGCTGTTGAGCTCTACGAATTATTTGGCAAGAAACAAGAAAAGCACACATAATGATTTTAATAATAGAGTAGGCACTAGAAAACATTATTATTATTATTATTATTATTATTATTATTATGTGTTACAAAGAAGACAACAGAATCATTAAATGTATCAGACATCATATTCATTTTTGTTGTCCCAGACTATGCTTGCGCAGTGGGATGTAGAATCAAAGTATATAAATCACAAAGATTGGGGGAAAAAAAGTCAAAAAGGAAAGCTAAAAAAAGTGTGGAAGTGCTTTTTTGTGACTTTGGGTGAGAATGACAGAAGCAGAGAGAGAGAGAGAGAGAGAGAGAGAGAGAGGTGGGGTGGGGATGGGGGGGGAAGAGAAAATGGAGAATAAATAATCAAAGACATATTGAAGGAAATGTGATAAAATAAAAATGCATATTACGTGACAAAACAATACAAAAAACAATATTGCAATAAAATTGAAATGATATTACATAATGTAGGCTACTGTAGTAGATTATCCAAGGCCATGATGATCTTTCATTATTTATGAACGATATACAGTATTTAAAAAAAAGTTCTAAATTGTTTATGATAGAAGCGTATCAAACAGAATGCTCCGGCAAGTAGACAAAATAATTCTGTAAAAAAAAAAAAATTGGTGCCATTCAGGGAAAATAATCTTTATGAAACCTTGTAGATAAAAACATTATTTGAAAATACCCCCCCCCCCCCTCCCCCCCAATAGAGACATTAGTCATTAGTGTTTGTATCCCCCCCCAGCAAACAAAAACCTGAAGCTTCTAAATTTAACTATATAATACTAATACATGTATTGATTTTTTGTTGACTGTTGTGCCAAGTAGTATTGTAAAGCGTGTCGAACCTGGTTCATCAGGGAAAAGCACAATATAAATGAACTCTATTATCATAACTGTTTAACACAAGATAGCGACAACATCACACATGTTTACACGACTACAAATCACACAAAACCTTCAGCAGCGAGAGAGAGAAACATAAAAGATTACTCTAGCGATACCACAGGACAGGACATTTGTTAACAACACAAAGTCAAAATGAATGCTTTTTAGGTCGTTGGTGGAAGTAAACAATTTCTTGAATAAAAATTATAAAAGAGATATATCACACTCAGGTTAATTAAGTACTTGTTGGGTGAACATACAGGAGGAAACAATCCCAGATTGACTTAAATCGGAACATAAGTTTATTAAAGCTTTGGAGAGGAAAACAGTTTACTTCATAAACTTTGGATTCTTGTTTTTCTAAGCTTTGTTGCAGTTGACTACAGTGTGTAATTCAGAAGTTGTTAGATGCTAAGTCAGAAGAGATCATACATGTACTACTGAAAACAAAAATGACTAATAACTAATATAGATGGAGACTCCACGATTACTTTTCTTTCCTTTACAAATCGAAACTGTTAATAAAATTGTTTGTTTCAAAACATATAATGTTAATAATGTGGTTAAAATGATCCCCATTCTACTGGTTACGGTAAAGGCACTAAATTGAAACATTCTGAACATGGATCACTGTGATACTGATAATAAAATTGGGCAATGAAATTGAAAGAAACTGTAACTCTGTTCCCTATTCAACTACATGAACTGTTTCCATTATGTTTTTACTTCTTTCATTGCCCCATTGGATACAAGTTTCTTGAGTGTTGACACCCATGCTAAAGTTACAATCTTTACTTAAACAGCATTGTTCTAATTCTTCTAGTCATGTCTGTTACCCTTGGTGGACCTATATACTCAATACTGGGGAACTTGCTAAAAGACAACAATTCTTGTGAGCTCTAGTGCTACCAAATTGTCAATGTTACCGTTATTCTTCTTCAATTCGACTCTCTTAAAACATTGGTACTAAATGGTAGTGTACATTTATTCAGATTACAACGAACAAACTGAAGTTTCTCTCACATGAAGTAAAGCAATGATACACTGTTGGTTCCCTTGAGACGAGACGCAACATAAATTAAAATGAAAGCACAGGCTATTTGCGGAGCCTTCCATAGAGCATTATAAACTTAAAATAATTTACAGCTGATGCACATTGCATCAACTTTGGTCACAGTTGAATGATCACTGAAAAGAAAAAGATATATGTATGTAAAGGAATTAAAGTAAAAGTAGAAGCTTTCTCTGTACACAGGGCCCACTGCAGGTGATCTTTGTTCAGTACAGGTGGGAACGTTAAAGGTCAAAGTCTTCAAAGATGTTGGCATCACTTTGAGAAGGTGACATCAACATCTGAGCTGCCATGGTGGCCTGTTTGATAGCCACTCTGTATTGACCCTTCTTCTTCTTGTTGTAGCGCGTTTTGAAGTCCTCTAGGAAAGGGAACAGGTCTGCGCAGCGCATGTGTGACATGGTGTTGGAGCCAAACCAGGCTACACAGGCCACCTGTGTGATGACCACGTCACTGTCTCTCTGGGTCACAGTGATACTGGACACTCGGCCTGGCCACCAGGGAAAGCCTTGAATCTTGCCCCACACTATGTCTCCCACATGGATCTCCCGACCCCCGTCTTCTAGGATACATCCTGTCACATTCTGAGTCTGAATCTTCAACATGAGAGGCTTCATGCATCCGTCCCCGTGGTCGTGGTCTGCCTCTCCCGGACCCTGCATCGGGGAACTTCCCGGGGCGAAAAACTCCTCAGAGTCTCGGCCATCTTCATCATCTTCTAGGTCGTCGACAAAGTCACTGAGGTTGGAGTCCACGCCGCTGGAGTGGGACTGGCTATCCTCAGACATGTGGTTTATGCCTTGTTCGTTAATGCCCACAGGGTCTGGGCTGAAGGTGGACTTGTAGCTGGCTGTCTTCTTACTGCGTAGTGGGTAGTCCTTCAGCAGGTGTGGGCTGGGAGAGTTTGAGTAGCTCCACTTTGGGGAGGAGCTGACCACCCTGGCAGGAGACGAATTCTTCCTGCGATGCGGTGAGTTCGCCACAGGTAAGATGCTCGGTGACGTCTTGATAAAGTATGATGGTGGTGACGACATGTGAGTGGAGATTCTCTCAGGAGACACAGCTACCCTTGACAAGCCTTCGTTCTGCCTCCATGTGTACACTAGACGAGGTCTCTTTTCCTCACAGCTGTTCACTTCAGGCAAGTCGTTCTCATAATTCTCAATATGGCCTAACTTGTCTTTGGTCTCATCATCTACCTTGCAACTGAGGTCAACTTTGGAGATGTCTGGAAGAGCATCTGCTGCACCATTTAAAAAGGCCGGAGAACTTCGAGACTCCACAGGTGGCTCATCATCCCCCTTGTGCCGATGTTTCTTCTTGTGCTTCTTCTGGCCTCTAGATGGACACTCACCGTTCCCTCCAAACTCTGATGAAAAGGATGAGTTCTTAGAGTGCCTCAGCTTGTCCCTGTCTTTAGCACGCTTTGCTGCTTTTTTAGACTTTTTGTGAGTTTGACTGGACTCTGTAGACTTCAAACAAAGTGGTGATTCTTTCTCGTCCATGTGTTCTTCTTTGTTTGGAAGTCTTGGAGGAATTTTCAGGATAGCACCATCTCCATAGGATATCTTTATAGCCGGGGTAGGCTTACTCGGAACAGCCTTTTCCTTTTTTACAGTCTTTATGCACACTTTGGTGGGTTTCACTGAAGCATCGAACTCAGAACAGTTTGTACCATCACTATTAGAAGAAGACCCACAAGTAAGAGTGAAGCTAGCAGATCGACTGACTGGTTTGATATCAGGTGACCTCCTTCTCGAGCTACTGACAGGGGAGGCTACAGTGCTTCGCCTATGGAAAACACCAGCTGCTGAGATCCTTAGTGGGTCCACTCGTTGCTTCTTGTCCCCATCCGACCCATTGACTTTATGCTGGATGTCTTCCAACACCACCATGGGAGACTGATGAACATCGCTCCTTCTTTTGCGCAATCCTGATTTCAGAGATTCTTTTACAGCTTTAGTGCTTGAAGAGTCAATGTTAGGCTTCAGGGGAGACTTGCTGGCTGGGGCGATGGTTTGAGATTCAGCTCGCGCTTCTCCCTTGGTGGAATCATGGATAGAAGACTTGCACTTTGAGCACAGAGTCTGACGGGGTCTCAGTCTGATGTCCCTGATATCTCGAGTGGTCCTTTTCCTCAATGGGACAGGTTTCATTTCCACTGTAGGTACATCTGGCACTGGCCTTGGATTGACAAGGTAGGGATTTGTTGTGTAGGAAAAGCGTTGAACAGTGGAGGAAATCCCTGTCAAGTTTGTGTCTTTATTCTCGCACTGGACATGTGCTTCTCCACTAGAAACTGTTTCTTTCTTTTGGTTTGTATCCAATTTTGCCAGGTCAGCTGCCAGACAGACTGTATTGTTGTTGTTGTTTGTGACATCTTTAGGAAAAAATCTGGGGAAAAAAAAAATAGCAAATAGACTAAAAATTTTTTTATAAATGTTCATGTTATGACAAAAGTACTCAAAATGTAAGATTCACTACAAAACTTCCATAGAATAGTAATTGTCAATTTATTCATCAATTTCCTGCCTTCTTTTCCCAAAGAAAAAAACTGAGCAATGGTAGACTATGCCTGGCCTGAAATGAATGATGATCTTTTTTTTCCATCAGAACTGACTGTTTAGATATTGTCTTCATACCAATGCACCCCTAGACAGTGAGTTCATTTATCAATCTGTTAATTGTATCTTAAAAAAAAGTTCAATAAAAAAAAGCTTAGGTTGACAAAGACATGGTCTTTATAAATTTCAAGCCGTGCCAACTCCATTGTCTGCCAATAGGATCAAGAATCCAATATAAAGTGGCATCACTAGCATTTCAGTGCCAGATGTTCCAGATTTCCCAGCCTATTTCACCTCACAGGCCGCGGAGATCTGGAACAAATTACCAAATGATATGCACAATTCTGATTCTGTGATAAGCTTTAAAAGATCTCTTAAGACCTATTTATACAAGGATTTTCAGTATTGATTTACATCTCATTTTTATTTTTACTATCAACTTATTTTTATCAGTGATAAAGCAAATTTTTGATGTTTTGATGTGCCAATCTCTGCGTGAGTGTGTGTGTTGGTGTCAGTATTCACATTGTGCGTTGCTGTAAGTGTGTGTGTGTGTGCATGTGTTTTATACATAATATGAAAATTGTAATAATATAACAGTGTGTTTTATCTTATTTAGATTATATTCTATATATGTTCAGCCTGCAAGTGAAAATGTACACATGTATTTTAGTATTTTTAGATTGATTTTCATATTCAAATGTAGTAAAGTGTTTTGGAATATTGTTGTTTATGGAAAACACTCAAATAAAGCTATTATTATTATTGTTATTATAATATTATTACTAGAAGACCCGTTGCAGCTTCGCTTGCAAAAGACACAATGAGCACATAATCTAGATCTAGATAAGTTGAGATAGTGAACGTGAAAGGGCCCTGCTTTGAACTTCCGTCTTT
>JAUELK010175248.1:0-10990 GCA_031471215.1 Gastropteron pacificum
GTCACATCTCGTCTCATCATATCTTATCATAAATCTTATCTTATCATAAATCTTATCTTATCTTATCTTATCTTATCCTATCTTATCTTATCTTATCTTATCATATATCTTATCTTATTTATCTTATCTTATCTTATATATCTTATCTTATCCTATCTTGTCTTATCTTATCTTATCCTATCTTGTCTTATCTTATCTTATCTTATCTTATCTTATCTTATATGTCTTATCTTATCTTATCTTATATATCCTCTCTTATCTTATCATAAATCTTATCTTATTTTATCTTATCATAAATCTTATCCTATTTATATCTTATCTTCCCTTGTCTATGTAGACCTTGGATCTGGTGAGGAGAAAGTGCGCAAGGTGGAGACGAGGGTGTTTGTGGGCAACACGGCCACCAACACTGCCAAGACTGAGCTGACCAAGTTTGCTGTGGAGAGGGGCCTGACCTGGCCCTCGGCCCTGGAGATGTGGCGGCGCTGCGGCTCCCTGGACGAGGGATTCTACTGCACCCTGCAGGTCTGCGGCCTTCAGGTTTTGTTTGTAGTCATAATAATAAAATAATAATAATAATAATGGAGTTCATTTCTAACGCACATCATCCCCATTAGCATGAGCTCGAGGCGCTGTACACTTTAAAATCAAGACATGATATACAATGGGCAGAGACATAATGCACTCAATGAAACATAGATGACATGAGCATGGATTTCTGACACAGAATAAAATAATTAAATAAGGCAAATTATTACATTAGATATTTCTGAAAAAGGTGGGTTTTTAAACTGGTTTTGAACTCTGCAAAAAGCCAGGCGTGTACTCAAGAATGTACATTTTCGGCTTTTCTGGCTACGGATTTTCTGTAGTTTCTATGGATTTTTGTACCAGAGTATGGAACTCCGGACGAGCCACAGTACCTACGATAAATGGGCAGTCGAAAAAAATTATTAAATTACTATCGAAAAACGCGAATGTTTTAGACACGAAGCACTGTTACTGTAAAACAACTAGGTTTCAGATTTTAATACATTGTTTTCAAATGGCGACGCACTGATCTATGTTGTCTACGAGAACAAACAATGGTTGAACGGGGATTTTTGCCTCGAAACAGCATCTCTTTTGTGCGAATGCAATCATTTTCTCCTCACGTACGGATTTGAAGTTTTATTTTTACCGATAGATCTAGACTCTAGTTACCTGGCGGAACCGATACGCTATTGTCTGTCTATTCTGCATCCATGAATGCGATGTCAGACTGAGTGGAGTTGTGTACATGTACTGTAGTATCATTGTCTGTTATATCTAGATCTTTACTGAAACTATTCAATAAGACAACAGTTGTTTTTTTGTTCTGCCGTAGTAAAGTGGGAACTAAAACAAGGAATGAAATTTTCACTATTTTCTTTGAAGTTTGGTGTGAATTTTTAAACAATCAGGACTAATACAATGCTATTGGAAAATAGAAAAGAAACACTGTCAGAGACCCCATTTTAGCCCTTGAAATGATGATAAATGCGTTTTCTTTGGGGGCTTTGCCCCCTGAACCCCCACTGGGACGCTGTCCTGGGGGCCTTACGCAGCCTTTAACATTACTGAGATTATTTTCATCATAGTTCTAATCATCATCGCTTTCACCTTCTGCTTCTTCTTGCCTCTCTCAGGACCGTCAGATCCGCAAGACTGTGATCCTGGTAGTGGTACACGGCAAGAACAAGAAGCGAGAGCTGATGTACAACGTGTACCGGCCCAACACTGGGCTACAGTCTCGCTGCGAGACTCTGGAGGACATCAGGAAGAAGTACAAGAAGTGTCTGCCCGACGTGGCCGAGCCCTTGTGGCAGGACCAGTACACGACCTCAGAGACGCAGTGCACGCACAGATACCTGTGAGTTGTCTGGCATGTCATTGGGTGTGTCTGATATATGGAGGTCTCTAATGCAGGCACAAGACCCCTCCGGACCGGATTTTGTTTAGCTGAGTTAAGTCTTTGAGTTGATACTGCCCATATTGACACAACATTGAGGCAGCCATGATTTAGGACTGAACCAGGTGTTTGTCACATCATTT
This sequence comes from Gastropteron pacificum, assembly GCA_031471215.1. Taxonomy (NCBI): domain Eukaryota; kingdom Metazoa; phylum Mollusca; class Gastropoda; order Cephalaspidea; family Gastropteridae; genus Gastropteron; species Gastropteron pacificum. Next base: position 2,074 of record JAUELK010175248.1, read on the forward strand.
TCTGTAGCCCCTGATGCTTGAACATGTGTGAAAGAATTCACAAAGTTGACCGCAGTATGTGGGCGTCTCTTAGTACTAAGTATATGAGATCTAACTTGTGGTGTTTTCTCCCCCGTCCAGGCGCGGCAGCTGCCGAAAGGCCTCAATGGGTCAGCTGTGTGAGTTTGGCCTGCGCACCAGGTTTTACCACGTGCTGAGTGGCTCTGTGCTCAGTGTGTGGAGCAAGGTGGAGGGAGTCCTGCTGGGCCTCAACGCTGCCTCGCGCATGCAGATCATTCGTCTGAGGACAGACGAGAACCAGAGGATCGTTGGTAAGGAAATATACGGCCCAGATCACCAGAGATGCAAGAAAAGGATTCTATTTTTTAATGAACTGGGCATGTTTGTCTGCCATTGTGATCTATGTGTAATCCAGTTCTGCAGTTCGTAGGTCATTTCCTGGCTAATGGGTTCCTTGATATCGTATCATTTTCAGGCATCGTTAGAGCTTTTGATCTTTTGCCTGTTCTTGTAATCTCTCTTTGGGTTAGCATTCCTCTCAGATGGTGATCACCCTGGGCTCAGTTCACTTCTTACACACAACGTGTTTCCCTTCCACAAAAAGTTTTAAAATATTGTTGAAACTGTTGATTGATGGGGCATTCACTATGTCATCTGATAGTCTGTTCCAAGTGTCTGTCAGCGTCACCCTTTATTGAGAAAAAATTCCTGACGGACTCCAGTGTTCACACACATCTTTCTTACTTGAAAGCATTCTCAACACTTCTAATTGACTACATGCTGACATCCCTTGCCTCCCCCCCCCAGGTTCTCTGATCCCAGCCAGCGCCATCTTCCCCCTGGAGCGTGTGCTGGGCCAGGACTCTGCCAGGACCTACACGGAGCACCATGACAACCCTTTCTTCCCTATCTCTGGGGAGACAAACAAGCACAACCACAACAGTCACAACCACAACAACAGTAGCAGCAGCAGTGGTGGTGGTGGTGGCATAGCCACGACGCCCCACAGGCCAGCATTCCACTCCACACAGTCCTCCCCCGCCTCCATGTTCAACCCCGCCAACCCCCGCTCGTCCCCCGCGGCGGCTGCCATGGCCACCGCCACCCACACGCCCTCGTCAACGTCCGCCTTCAGATCCCGCCTGACATCCAACACGGAGGCGAGCTTCTCGGAGGACAGACTGATTCAAAACTCTGTGTTGAACTGTGTACCCGTAGACAAAGCAGCCAACAGTAGCACACAAGGCAGTGGGAGTTCGCTAAGTGCTACGACACTGGAAGGGGAGGGAGGAGGGGACCTTGCCCCAGCCACTTCATCGTCACAAGTTTCCGAGCCAGAAGAACCTCAAGAGATACTCAGCATGCCAACCCTGGTGTGGTAGCAGTGTGTGGACAGTAGAAGAAAGAGATTAGATTGTGTGTGCGTGTGTGTGGGTTGTTGGTTGTGTAATATTTGTGTGTCAGTGAGAGAGAGTGCGTGTGTATCAGTGTGCACCTGTTTGTGTGTAAGTCATGTATGGTGTGTACGGGATTGTGCTGTGTGCAGTGTGTGTATGACTATGCTGTTTGTATGTAAGCTGTGTGTTGACCAATGTGTCCTTGTGTGTGTGTGTGTGTTGACCGACGTGTCCTTGTGTGTGTGTTGTTGTTGTTTGCAGTGGTTGTAAAGTCACAGATGTAGACAGAAGGCAGCATGTACTTAAAACAAAAAACTCACATGCTTTGAAGACAGAGTCAGCTGATACTTTTAATGGACAGAAATCATTTCTCTATTTTAAGACTGGAATTTCCATTTTTCTTACGCTTGCTTTTCCTACCGGTACTGGCGTTTCCCTAGGATTGTTCATCTTGTAAGATTTCAATCTCATGGTTACATTGAATATGAGCTGAAAACTCTTTTGAGAAGTTTGTCGACGTGTCAGCGACTATTTCAACAACGATGGTAATAAGGTAGCTGATAACACAGTACAATGTCCACCCCACTGTCCTTACAGTCTGTGTTGCACAGTTGGTTAGTGTCTACCCTTACCTCGTCAAGACTTCTTCTACTTTATGCCAGCACCAGTTTTGTCTTAGCCTCCTGTTACATAGTCAGAACAGGGAAGAACAAATATTATAATAAATTTCATAAGTGTACTATAAGTTTCCCCATCATATTCTGAACAAACTTCCATTATCACAAATTACTTTTCATTATCTCGTTTGCTTGATATGCATAATAATAGTATACCATATACCATCCCAACGTCAAACAGTCATTGGCTGAATTCTTGAGCACAGTACCTATTGATTGGAAGAAAGCTTTCTTACTACGGCCTAATGTGTCTGCCTGTCTATACTTCCCAATGTCAGATTGTTCCCAAGTAAACAGGAACAAAGGGTGTCTCCAATGAAAGGTCTGAATGATCTTGCTCTGACGTGTGAAATCATGATGCCTCGGTGTGACATTCTGTTATAATGCCAAGGTGGCGGAGTTTGGCGCAGAGGCATCTTTGTTTGGAGAGTTTTTGTTTTTACCTTTGCATGCATGCATGTTTTTGGCAAGTCTTGACTTTAACAAAAAATTACATCCATTTCCAACTCAGTAGATGGGACCACTAGTGAGTTTGATTGGGCTTGTATTTTCATATTATGTTGCACAATCTGAGATCAATGAGCTAAACTAAACATTTTTTTTTTGAATGATAAATTAAAAAGAACAATAACTGCAAAGAGAGAGGTTGGATCAACATGATAAATCAGAAAAAAGAAAGGGCTAATCTTTGAATGCAATGTTTAAAAAAAAACTAACTGGAACCCTTGCAAAATGCACTTTCTTCTTTTTGTCATCAAATGACAGCATTCTAGAGCTCAAACTTGCCATGATAACAAGACTTTTTTTTTCTTCTTCTCCGTATATCAACTGCACTGATAGTCGTTGTACTTTGCACTTGGTGTCTTGGTTTGGAATGCACTTGACTTGCATGTGGAACAAAAGGATGCATGAATGTGTCTGTTGATAAGCTAACTTGAATTGTGATGAGCCTATTTGTATAAGATGTTTCCAGTATTGAGTTGTTTGTTTGTATGTATGGATTTTAATGATGTTTTGACACTTGCACAATGTTGTTCACATGTTTGTTACACAAATGTATCCGTATTGATTCTGGTTCATCCATTCTGATGTCTTTCAAAACTATTGAGTCTTTGAGAAAGTGTCTATGGCACAGGAATGCCGAAATGTGGTGTGAATGTGACGATAGAAATTTTGTTCATTTAAATTTAAAAGGTGAAAGCTGTGGCAAGAAATTTGTATGGAGAAACAGACTAGTGCCTCTTGATTCTTTGTGGAACAAAGGGACGCAATGGAGAAACAAAACGTGACAAACAAGCTCTTTCTTTTTCCTGATATAGCCTTTTGTATTGAGAGAGACAAAATTATTCTCTATTCTGACGAAAAACAGTCATGTGTGATATTGACGGAAATGAAACTACAGAAATTGCTTATGATAATATATGACATATCTGTGATGAGATGATAGAGAGAATGAGAGAAAGATAAGAGAGAGAGAATGAGAATTATTATAATTACACGAAACAGGCCCACAGTCTTATCAGTATCAGGTGGGTCTATTGATGACTACAAAGACAAAGAGGCAAAGATTGATTTTGATTTGATACCTTCGTACTGGGTAAAGCAAAGCGGTATTTTTCTATCCCAAATGTTTAGTAATTATGACAACAAAGTATCATCTTTTTTGTTAGAAGTGGGGAGTCTTTAGAACTAGGACCATGGAAATGTTTTTTGATTGTGTTAAGTGTAGCTCTTTGGGCATTCCTTCCTTCTATAATAATAGCATAATCCTACAACACAATTTGTGACTGTGTACACGAATAGAGTTGCCTTAGACTTAGAGAATACAGTATAGCCCCAATGAGGGACATGCTTTGTTATTTTGATGCTAGATATTTATATAAAAACTGATGATTCGTTTTTTGGCTTTACATATCTAGCTCTGATGGCTGAATGAGGGCAGAAAGGGACAGCCAGGTCAAGGTGTGTCCTTAGAGTTTTACATCACTACATAGTAGATTTGTGAAAGCAAACATCCATTTGAAAAGTCTTCACAATCATACACTGATCAAGGATTGAAGGCAATGAAGAAATACGGAAGAAGATTATTTTGTGTCTAGTCTTTTGCCCAAACCATTGAATACAGAATTGTTAATTAGTCATTCTTCTATGTTTCACTGTAAAAGACCAACCCCAATAGTTCCATACCCCATTTTGCTCAAAATATTTTTGTATTTAATGAACCCGTCGTATTGTCATGTTTCTCGTAACTCACGTTTTTGTCTCTGAAACACTTAACAACACTAATGTTATTGAATTTAGTATTCTTATGTGGAGAATAATTCAGATTCAAATATCATTTATTTGACAGCTGTATCATCATAGTTTATTAGTAAGTTTATTAGTAGATTAATGAATGCAGAGAATCATATATTACACTATAACACATATCACAGTCAAGAAAAATGTATTATTCTGTGTTTGCGTTAAAGTGGTAGATTTTGAGCTTGTATTAGTTGTATTGAAATCCCCTTTTTTTAGAGGCCATAACAGATATTGTCATGACTAGCTGGACTCAATGACAACAATATCTGAGTTACTGCACTTTCATTTTCCAACCCATCAAGTTCAAAGGACGTTTATGGTAAAGTAAAAACTTTTTTTTTAACCACAGCTTGGTGTGACAGTGACAGACATTAATTTGTTGAATGATGAAGAAATCCAAAGACTTTATGAATCCTTATGTACATAACAGATCCCCTTGAAAGGACAGGATTGTTTTCATTTCAGTACAAGAGTTTGTGTTGTCATCATATAGTGAAAGAATATAATTACTTTCATTTTCATCTTTTTTTTATTTATTCTTTTTAGACACCTATGTTTCAAATGTCTTGCCCATGTCCTTTAGTCTACTATCACACATTGCCAAACATTCCATTGACACATTACTGTTTCAGCCCCTTCTGTCCCATGTTGAGGATGTAGGACATACCAATCCTAAACTATCCCTATTCTTTCTACTTTCTTCTGTAGCAGTACTGTAGGACTGGTGATCCTATTCAGGTTGTGTATTGAGACAGGGCTGCAGTAAAGTACACATAGGGCGCAGTGGTATAAATAACCAGTTATTATTATTATCATACTGCATGGTTCGTTTACTCATTGTACTACAATGTATTACTCTCATCTGGCGCAGCTGTACCTTTTCAACTTCTAGCCTCACAGCATTGATAGATGACAAGGCATTGCCAGCATGTTATTGCTTAAATACAAGACTCTACTGTGTTAGGCCATTTTGATTTTTGGTGTATTGTGGAGTCTTGTATTGAAGCATTGCTGCTGTATAGCATTTGACCAGTTCTCCTTTCGCTATGTTCCTATTATCCATTATTTTTATAGATTACACATCGAGTTGTTTTACTGCCTACAAATACAAACAGGTTTTGCTAATGTGCATTTATTATCAGAACACCAACGAATGTGTGTTTCAGAATTTTGGTTGTGATGTGAATAACTCTGCAGAACAAGATGTAGAGATGATGTAGATTAAGGGGCCAAGTTATTTTAATTATTTATTTTTTATAGAAGAGCTTGACTCAAGGGGCCATTGAAGAAGGGCACAGTTCACAATTGATTTTGCATTCTCTTGTGACTTGTACTTCAGTGTTCTTTACAACAGGAAGTGAAATCAACAACTATTTTTGTAGGCCTACTTTGGAAAGACATTAATTTCTTGTGCAAGCTTCATGACCATTTTCTTTTTCTTCTATCATGTTTGTGTGGGTTTTTTTCCTTCATTTTTTGAGATTTCAGGAACACAAGACATTGCTGTTATTGCCACACAAAATATATTGATTTATTCATTTGCTTTGAGATATGAAATGTTCACTCACTCTCTTTGATTCAAAGAGCAACAAAATGTGCCAAAATAATCACACATTTCATTTATCAGTTTGCAGTAGTTGAAGAATGCTAGCTAGCCAGTGAGATTTGATTAAAATGTTTTTGTGTGAAATCTGTGTACAAGTAGAGTACAAATGTAGCTTTTTCAAGTGCAATGCTCATGTCTCGTAATCATACAAAGATCCTGACACATTGTAGTTGTAGGTGAAGAGACAAAAGCATTTGTCATGCCTTGCAGAAAGCAATTAATGGTTATGACTTTGTCTCAAGTACGAAATGCCAGGATCTGAACAAACAATGTCCCAGTGCAACATTCCACTATACATGTGCTATGTCAAAGAAAATAAGTCATGATGTAGGCTAAGCTGTAGTAGAATGTTATACTGAGACCATTGCTATGTAGAGAGAGAGAGTCCGATCTGTGTGTTTTGTATGTATGTTGTTATGAGACTATTTCACCCCAATGATTTCATTCTCTGATGTATATGTGGTCACAGGCCATATTCCATTCTGGCATTGCTCATGTTTGCCATGGTTGCTGTGGTCAACACAATGTTCCTTGTTCTTGTTTATATGGATTCTGTCAATAAAAATGTTGCAAAATACTAAAACCTCTGTCTTTTGTTTATATTATTGATTTTTACTCAGAGAGAGAGAGAGAGTACACATTAACTTTTTATCAGAATCCCTTTAGAATGAAATTAATCATCAGTTACAGGTATTCAAAGTACATTTGTATGGGCCCTTTGTTTGTCTTTAGATTTACAAATAATGTAAATAACTGAAACACATGGATCAACGAAGAAAAGGGATTTCCAAGCAATCTGTATTAAGCAAGTGTGGTCTGCTATTTCGAAGGTTGTGAGTTCAGACTGTGCAGCTTGTCATATATTAAGTGTGCCATTGGAAAGGGTAATTTGCCTCGTTCTCGGCCATAGTACACAGTATTCAGACAGTGAAAGATCATGAAAGAGTTTTGATGAGAGGCCCAACGTAATGATCTGCCGGTGTTGGCTTACATAAACATGCAGGGGCCTACCTCCCTGGAGTCTGAGATGGTGTGGTGCTGGAATAACCACGATGACTAGGTGTAATTAGTGTAACAAATAACGATGAATAGGTGTAACAAGGAAGACAAGAAATGTAAGTACATAGTCTGGTCATTTAGACGACCGACTGGGAAATGCGGTTAATGCGGTTACAACGTCTCACACCCTCACCTTGACCCCCTGATCTAGGGGAACCCAAACCCTAACCCCACTTCGAGTCCCCACCCTGACCCCCTGATTGAGGGAAAACCAATATGACTTGTACATCTACTTGTACCGACTATTATTTCAAAGCGGAGGAACGTTTAGGAAATCCTCCCGTACAGTGTAACATACATATGTAGGCCTACTAACATTAAATACATGAAAAGTCACAATATATCAAAAATATTAGGTAATTTAGAATATGGCACAGATTAGATGGCTATCATGTGGTAACGTATACAAAATAGTATATGTATAGTATAACTTATGGAGATGACTATCCTGTGGTAACGTATACGAAATAGTATATATATATATATATATATATAGTATAACTTGTGGTACGTCGTACAGTGCAGTACATGAGTTTGTTTCCTTAATAGTCTGATCACACACAAGAAGTAGACCGGGTTATGATATTCATGTACCACCTTCTTGTTTCTGTTTTTAAATATTATTTGTATAATATGAACCTACGCTTAAGCAAAATGCATTGATTAGGCCTATTATGCAAGTTTCATGTCCATGCCCCATTGCATCACCACGCATTTTTTTAAAAGATAGTGCCAAAATTTCAAAAGTGGGGCAAATAAATAGTGTTTTAACTTTTGTGTCGACTAACTGGCATTTTGAAGACCTAAACACATGCCAGATTTAGATAAGATTTTGTTTTTTTCAAAACCATTAGACTTACTCTTCAAGCTATGAAAATATTAGAGCACTCACAGTCACAAAAGACACGAACTCTGCTAATGGGGAAAAATGACAATTCGTGTTTCTCAGTGGATTGCAGTATGCTTGATAACAAAAAATATGTGTACAATATTTCACCAAAAGCATACGGTCCAAATTGGTATATTATTTATTTTCGTATTTTTTGAAAAGTAAAAACACCATATCGGGAAAATTGCTGAAACGAAATAGTGCGTGCCTTCATTTTTTAGCACTTCGCTTGGCGTCTCCACCAAGACCAAGAACAACAATATTTTTTAATTTCCAGATCTTTGCGGTTCACTTACGGTTACTCTACTGACCAGCAGGTAAACCTATTGATTTACAGAGTCTACATCTTATATGATCTTTAGATCTTCTAGTCTAAATTGTAGGGATCACGTCCAAATCCACCCAAGCCCCCAACCCAATAATGATAATGAATGAAATAATGCCCAAGTAAGCAAAGAAGGCAACAAGGAAGGGCCATTCAATTCATTCAATGTTCATTTTTTTGACCTAGATCCCTAACCCTAACCCCTAGATCTAGCTAAATTTGTTGTTTTTTTTCATTTCAAAAACAGAAATTAGGCCCTCTATGTCTAAGACCCCCACCCCCTAGAAAACAGAAGTTAGGGGGGCCAGCCCCCCTAAAAAAAAACCCACTTCCCCACCCCCTGGAAAAATGACACACCACCAACCCAACACACCACGGCACCAGGGGCCGCTTTTGATAACCAGTCCCGACGCGGATTGGACCAGTGCAGCTCCGATGTATGTGGATGCGCGCACACACTAGGCCCCTTGGCCTAAAAGTTAAAAGCCTAAGCCTTTGTTTTGTTTAGGAGTTTAGGCACTTGGATGAAAGTGGTCACACAGTAAAATGAATTACACACAGTCTAATAGAGCTTTTTGATACCAGTACAATGGTACCAAAATTATCTATGTAGCTAAAGAATAAAGGAAGTTACGATTTTTTTCCCGAATAAAATTGGCT
>JAUELK010175466.1:0-10985 GCA_031471215.1 Gastropteron pacificum
ACTTATTCTAATTTCCCTATTTACAAAAAGGAAACCGAATGAAGAACTTTGGTGAAAACCGCATCCATTTTGATGCAATATTCACGGAGAAGTTCTGGCTTTAAGTTCAAAAGTTTGCCTCTTATTTATATAGATAATAGACTTTTGGGGATCATTCTTGACGCTAGGCGGCATCATTTTCGCCGCGGATTGGGGTCTTGAACAGAAATTGGGGGGTCTTGAAAAAAAATTCATGGATTTGGTGGGGACCCTGATTATAAATTGTAGCTGTACCATTGATATAGTCATCATAGTAATAGTAGTTGTTGCAGTAGTGGTAGACACTGTAGTAACATATAACAGAGAGATCTAACAATCAAGCTACCACCAGGTGATGTTGGTAGGGGACCAGTTTACATTTCTCGTGACATGTGTAGATCCACTTTGGTTTGACAAACAACAAGTCTGGATTCTCATTCAGGGCCTGGGGGCGAAACAGACAAAGTGACCAGTTAGTTAGTGACGTCTGGCTGGCTACACAGACGTTGGTAGATTGATCTAATTAGCTTTCAATACACAAAGTGACCAGTTGGTTTGTGGTTGTGCATGGAGACTGGGGGAATCCCATCAGACTGGCTGGTCAGATTATAAGTAAGATGGCTAGAAAATGCTAACCCTAGCTGACAAATGTTCAATCACACTAACATTGTGGTGTTTCTGACAACAGATGTATCCATACTAATAACGGAATAGTACATCATGCAGTTGTACAAAGACAGAACCGTCGACCTGGGATCAAAACCCTCTTGAGGATTTATGACATGGGTCGTGTAGGAATTTTATGGCTATCCACCCCTGTCTTTTCAAAGACATGTTAAAACGTAGGTTCTACCTTTTAAATATGACCTTACTGTTGCAAGGGTTGTAAAAGTGTAAAATTCAAACAGAAAAGACAGACAAACAAGTAAACATGCAGTAAACACTTCGTCAACAACAACCCAAAAATGTCTGTTTGAGTTTTATGTCCATAGCGACAAAACTAGATCATGAAAGACCTGAGGCCTACATTTTGACATGCTCCGGCCAATAGGACGGGAAGTCGCCGTCACTGAGAGTTTTAAGACATTCTTCAAGCAGCAGCAGTGTGTTGGATACAGTTGTATTAGGAGCCTTTAATATAAAGTCAATTTCTACTATAACTTTAACTCAAAGGAAGGCTAGATAGACCACGGGTTGTGTGTAAAAAGGCAAAGACAAACAGTTTTGCATCCAGTCATACTCTAAATAAGAGCCTGTACTGTAAGATTAAGCCATTTTGTACTAAAGTATAACCATAAGGAAGGTAAGACCTGACAGGTACAAAGACTAAGACAAACGTGTGTTTACTTACTGTGTCAAAGTTGTCGTCCCACCTCTGTGCTGTGACCACGTACTTGACCCTCTGACACATGTAGTCTTCCACCACACTGAGGGGACATGGGAGAATACAACATTTGTCAAATTGTGTACAGGGATAGTGGTACCACACAGGACATGACTTTGAGGCTGATGGCCCACATGCCAAAGAATAGCAAAATAGAAATGAGCCATGCATAAATCACATACATGTACAAGAAAACACTGCTCATATACCAGAATTGGTCCAGCAACATTTTGTTTGTATCAAGACGATGAAAACTCTTTGTTATAATTTCAACAAGTGTAGATTATCATGATTCGAACAGTACCACTAAGAGAAATAAGAATAAATGTAGTGGTTTCTGACTGACCCATTGTAAGCATAGATACATCTAGTCAACTCTCTCTGCTCAGCCGATGTGAAGTCTCCGTAGAAGAAGAAATTTTTGTTGGAGAAAAAGTCTGGCAGATCCATGAAGCCAGAGTCTGAGCCACTGTCTTCTTTCTGCTTGCCTGTGGGGGTTGCATTATCATTGTTATTGTCATCATATTTATTGTCATTTGCATATATGTTGTCATTTGCATATTTGTTGTCATTATCATCATCATTGCCAGGAGCAGCAGCAACAACTGAAGTTTAAGAGAGCACAGCCTTTGTCCTGTACATGAGTTATCTGTTATGGACATCAATAATATCCAAATTGTCTTTCGGTTTCAATACAAACTCTACTGACACAATCTTAGCGGAAATGCGTCATTTGGTTCAACGTAAATAAAAGAAGCCTACAAACCAGTAGTAGATCTAGTAAGAAAGCAAGCACATAGACATTCAGTAAGGATAGATAAAAATAACCTTTACAGACATCTATTTATATACATGTTTTTTGTTTTATAATAATAATTTAGAAATTATTGCCGACTTGAGTTTCTTCTGTTCACACAAATTCCAGTATTCAATCATGGCCAGTTGGCACAATTATGATAATAGATAGCATTTATATAGCGCTTTTCCCCGCTCTACAGCAAGCTCAAAGAACTTTACAGCCACTATTACCCTGACAGACCTGATGCATTCCAGTGTATCATAATGAAGACTTAACTAAGATGTCTAGATATTTCATCTTATGTATTTATATATACATTTGTACATACTAAGAAGTTCTTTCACGTATCAAAATGAAGACCTAAAACTAAGATGTCTAGATATTTCATCTAATGTATTTATAATGTATTTGTATTGTTGTGGTACCTTTGACACTGTTGGCTGGCTCGTCCTCGTCAGTGGAGTCTCCATAAGGGTCAACTGCCGTGGGGTCACTGGGACTGGTATGGTCTGCTGTCTCATCATCTTGTTGTTGTTGTTGTACTGTGCTGGATGAGGCCTTCTTGTCTGCTAGCTGCTGGGCTCTTAGGGGGAGACATGGGATGGGATGGTATTAGATAACATAATAATAGATAACAATAATGAAGGTAATTTGTATAGCGTCTATCCCCACTACATGGGCTCAAGGCGCTCCATACACAAACTAACATACCATGTACATGTACTATTATACTCACACATGCACACACAACTACACAAACTGAAAAGCATTTCAGTCACAGAATGAGGCTCTAAACATAATATAAAATGGGAAGATCAGATGATAAAATGAGACATGGGAAGATAAGAGTAGCTGATAAATGACGAGATGCGATATTATGAGAATAGATAAGAGAAGATGGTCTGGTTTGTCTGCTGTCTCATCTTGTTGTTGTACTGTGCTGGGTGAGACCTTCTTGTCTGCTAGCCGCTGGGCTCTAGGGGGGGGGGGGGGGCATGGGAAGGTGGACTGCGCGTAACTTGGCACCGGTCGGCTCAATCAAACTCAAAACCCCGGTGAGCGGTTTGTGGGTGCTTTCTTCAAACGCATTTTTTTTTTCGTTTTCATCCTTTTCACATGGAATGTTATGCATCGTTTTAAACGGAAATGAATCTACTTTCAATAGGCGCTATAATTTTAGTTGTTGAATGAGCGAGCCAGGAGAATGACGCATCTGAAGATGAGGTCAGTTTCAACTATCTAGGAAATAATTTCTACTGGCCCTGCAGGGATAGGAATATGAAGAGAAGATGATGATAAAACAAGAGATGTAGTAGCATCGTTTGGTTGTACTTCCAAGTTCTTTTGGTCTACTAAGTTTTGGAATTCTTCATCACATTATTAATAGATGATAAGATGAGATAAGAAAAAAACGCATCAAATTCAATGATTACCATTTTATTATCAGTTTAAAAGCTGACTCCTGTGATAGAATAGGTTTTGTATTTTGAAATCAGTACTAATCTTACTTGAAGAGTTCTTCCTCAGTGTCTGCGCCAGAGTCTGACTCAGTGTCTGATTCATCATCATATCTGATGGCACCTTTCTGGGGGGCTGGGGACAGCAGAGAAAATGTCTTCACATTTAACTCTTTCACTTTCATTCCGAAAAGCCACTGTACATAGATGGAGTTTTTTTTACTTTCTGCAATCTGAGGGTCTCAATCTTGTATTGTTTTGAATACTACAAGGCTCACACCAGGACTCTATTAAAGACCTATCATGTATTGTTGATTATCACTGATGTTATTTTACATTTTCAGACAAAAGACATTTCAAATTATACTGAATGCATTATGGCCTCTACTTTAACACCCATTTTGACAAGTCACTCTCTACTTGACATAATAAACATATAATACAAGTAAGACTATTAATAAAGAATAAGACAACACCACAACGTCCCTTGTCTGAAGTAGTAAATCAGTACAGTGCTATATTTCAAATGTCAATATGCTCTAATGAGGAGAAGTTCACATAACCCTTACCAGCAGCTTTAGCCGTAACCTCAGATGTCTTCTTGCTTGGTGTTGTATGTGTCGAAGGTCGTGAAGGTGTCATATGTGTCGAATGTCGTGAAGGTGTTGTATGTGTCGAGGGTCGTGAAGGTGTTGTGTGTGTCGAGGGTCGTGAAGGTGTCGTGTGTGTCGAGGGTCTTTTCACTGGGACTTCCTCTTCCTCCTCACTGCTCTCACTGGGTGAGTCTGCGTCTCCCAGACGATATCTGTGGGGGGAATAAAAAATGTATGTATAACAAGAGTTAGTACCAAACATTATACCATCCTTTAAATACCAAGATGATATCAAAACGTCAGACAACTTTAGATCAGTCAAATAATCAGGAAAGGACAAGACAAGAGATGGATGGAGAAGAATTGTGTGGACATCCATTGTGGCAGCTAACTTAGTAACCGCCATCACTACTTTATCACTTAGTGGTGTTTTAATGAGAGCTGAGGAGAGCACACAAACACACAGACTCACTTTCTCCAAGGTAGAAGTTTCTTCTGTTTGTAAGAGTCCTGTATCCAGCCTTTGGTGACAATCTTTCCTTTGCCTGACACTTGTTTGTACTTGGGAGTGTTGGAAAACGCACAACTGTGGGACAAACAATGGACACAGGATGAGTATAAGAATTCTCAATTACAAGAAATTTGAATGTGTTCTGCCACATCAGTAATTTATGTCCATGCAAAATCACAGCCCCCTGGGATGCATTCTCTCAAAGATGCAGCGATTTAAAATGCTCACAGGGAAATAAACAAAGTCAAGCTGGAAAATGTGGAGACAAATTTCTGACCCCCCAAATAAGTTTCATTTAAATAGAAAAACACACTCACTCACAAACACAAAGGTACACACTCACATGAGGTGTGTACAGCCTCTCCCCCAGTCTCCCTTGTATCTTGCCCCCATCTGACACACACACATGTACACATACACACAAACTCACATGAGGTGTGTACACCCTCTCCCCCAATCTCCCTTGTATGTTGCCCCCATCTGACACACACACATGTACACACACACACAAACTCACATGAGGTGTGTACACCCTCTCCCCCAATCTCCCTTGTATGTTGCCCCCATCTGACATACACACACATGTACACACACAAAATCACATGAGGTGCGTACATCCTCTCCCCCAGTCTCCCTTGTATGTTGCCCCCATCTGACATACACACACACATGTACACACACACACAAACTCACATGAGGTGCGTACATCCTCTCCCCCAGTCTCCCTTGTATGTTGCCCCCATCTCACACGCCATGTCTCTGATCTCCCCCCTAAAAGGGTTCTGGAATCCACTCAGCACAAACGTCACCTTGGACATCAGCTTCTTGAACTCTTTGGCTGCAGACTTCTGGGCTGGCTCAGCTGTAAGGGGAAGGGGGGGGATAGTAATAATAATAGTGAATTTATATAGAGCCATAATCCACAACGAGTGCTCTATGGCACTTCAGAAAGTCTTGAAACAGACATTCTATTCATATTCTTCAACAATTTGTCGGCTACATTATTGGAGATTATAAGCTCTTCTAAAGAGCAGTGTTTTAAATATGTGAGGAGTGGGGGATTGAGGGGAGATGAATGAGAGAGAGAGAGAGAATAACAATAAGAGGTTTGAGGAGGTAGACGGGTATGTTAGAAAGTGATCATTTGTGCCATCATCATCTGTATCATGATCATCATAACAACCATCATTATCATATGATCACTATTCTTATCAGTATTGCTACTGATCATCATCATCATCTTAATATCATTAGTATTGTTTTCATTATTACAACCACAACTACTACTACGATGATTGAAATACAATGCCCAGACTCACATTTAGTTCTCTTGGGCGTCGTCCTGTCATCACGTGTCACACATTTAGACGTAGTAGACACAGAGCTACTACTACTACTACCACCGCAACCACCACCACCACAAATACAACTATTATTACCACTACTGATATTGATCATTTTACAATATCTTTAACTACTATAAGACAATGCCCAGACCTACATTTAGTTCTCTTGGGTGTCGTCCTGTCATCACGTGTCACAGAGTTAGAAGAAGATGCCACAGAGCTCAAGCTGGTGGATTGTTTCTTCAGCACAGACTTGGCACCCGACTCACTTCTCTCTGGGCATTGCACTTTGGGGCTGGGCTGGGTTGTCATGGAAACACACACAACAATCAGTCAAAATGTCAGACAGTCTTTACTCTAATCAGTATAGTCAACACTTCAGCACACAAATTCATTGTTTAAACTAATCATGAGGGAAAAGAAAGATGAGGAAACCTAAACTCTTCGTCTTCCTATTCTTCTTCAACGTTCACTGTTTAAAAAAGGAAAGATGGCATTTACATAGCGCGTTTCCTCCGGAGAGCTCAAAGCGCTTTACATCTAATACTCGCCCGACAGGCTACTAACGCATACAACACATAACACATCACAAACATTAAACACAACTACAGGCAGCCTGTGAAGCAGGAAAACATGCCTATAGCCGGGTACCCCTTTTACACCTGGGTGGGGTGAGGAAATGGTGGTTAAAAAAAAGCTTTCCCAAGGGTTAACGGAACTCACTACAGTCGGGGCTTGAACCTGAGGACGTTGGATCCCGAGTCCGGTACGCTACCGACTGAGCAAATCCGCCACTAGTTGTTCTGGCTGTACATTGTTAACAATATAGATGACCACAAAGACAAAGCAAAAGGTGTGTACTGACTGTGTGTGTAGGAGGCGTGTCAGCCCTGCGTTTCCTGGACTCTGTCTTGACCACAGGTGAGTCAGTGGACTGGGATGTTTCTGTCTGTCTGCTGGCTGCTCTGATGGATGCTGCACCTGGGTGGTGGTGGTGGTGAGAGAGACGGTCAGCAAGGAAGGCAGGTTTGGGGTTAAAGAACACATAATACCCATGAGTGGGTGGGTAGTTGGGTTGATAAAAAACATGGGATGGAGGCTGAAGTGGGGCTAAAAAAAGGAATAATATTCATGGTTGGGTGGATGGGAATATGATAGGGTTACTTGGATGTAGCAGCTTAGATGCACAGGGCGGTACACATTAGGAAACTAACAAGTCTAAAACAACATGGGAATGTGTGGACACCCAGACCAGACTGGTACATGTTTCCAATTATTGTAAACTGGGACCCAAATGTACAGAGCTCGCCCTGAGAACATAGCCAAAATATCCCACTGGTGATGAAGCAAACATAGGTGAAGCAGAGAGAAGAAATGATTGAACAAAAAGAAACAAATAAATGTTTACCAGCAGGAATGTTGAGAGAGCTGGTGCTGGGTTCTTCCTCTTTGCCTCGTGTAGCAAACAGAGAGCCCACTGGGATGTCCTCGTCACTCTCGGCCTTGATGGTGAAATGGCCCAGCTTCTGAGACTTGGGCTGTAGAGGACATTGAATTTGATACTGTTATATAACATATAAGATGTGTACTCATTCATTCCAGTTATTTCTGTTTACAGATACATGTGTCTGACTTGTATTATATATATTGTTGACAAATAAAGACTTGGAATCAAACAAAGACTCTTCAAAGTTATTTAGAGGTTCGAGGGATAGAGGATCATAATGATTGTGGTGAAAACACTACAAAAACTACTTTTCCTAACTGTGATTACTACAACTATGTACTACTACGAAAAACAACACTAATTTTAATAATAATAATCGTAGTATCTTCATCTCAATCCAGCAGGCTTTGAGCACTTGCTCTTCAGCCTATTGCCATGAAGTAATTTTTGCAAGTGTTTTGGAGCTGTCCGGTGTTAAAGAATAGGGTTGTGTTGATCTGTTTCAAAAGTATTAACAACGACTCTCCTCGCTATATACAAGAACTGCTTACACTATATGCTCTGTCACGCTCCTTACATGTATTCAAGAAGAAGTTGAAAACATGTCTGCTCGCAAAGTATTTTGACTATGAATTATTCCCAATGATGATGTGTTTTCAGTGGTTTGATGAGAATGTTGTTTTTTTATCTTGATTTTTTATAGTAGTTTGATCGAATGAGTTTTGTGCTGTAAGTTTGATATTTATGTCATTGTATGCTTTTGTGTTTGCAGTAGTACTACAGTGATCACTGCCTAAATGGCCGGTCCTCGGGTGACAAGAAAAACGGCCATTTAGGCGAAGCAGACACTTAGGCGAAATCAGGGGAGACAACACATGTAATATTATATGGTCGTGTAAATAACTGTCCCTTGTTAGCAAAACCCGTCAATGTGGATTCCCTCTCGTAAATTATTATAGAGAGTTGACATTGGGGGGGGGGGGGTGTAGGTGGGAACCAGTTGGCTTCGGGCTACTCCCCACACCAAAAGGTACTATCCCTCCCTACCTTAAAACACAGAATTACACATTATATTATTGCGAGTTAATAAAAGGGGCAATTGGTTGAACGATCCACCTATCAGTCATATGTTAGCCCCTCCTTCAATCTCTGACCTCACTTATTAGCCTGAGGCCTGACAAGCAGCTTGGCCCTGTGATTTATCATTATTGGAACTGACACAGTGACTGGTATTATCATGATTGTAACTGACACAGTGCGTGGTATTATCATGATTGGAGCTGACACAGTGAGTGGAATTATCATTATTGGAGCTGACACAGTGAGTGGTATCTGTCACAGTGAGTGGTAACTGACACAGTGAGTGGTATTATCGTTACCGGAGCTGACACAGTGAGTGGTTTTATTATTATTGGAACTGACACAGTGAGTGGTTTTATCATTATTGGAACTGACACAGTGAGTGGTATTATCATTATTGGAACTGACACATTGAGTGGTTTTATCATTATTGGAACTGACACAGTGAGTGGTTTTATCATTATTGGAACTGACACAGTGAGTGGAATCTGTCCCCAGAGTGGCCCCCAACCAGAACTGTGTCCTGGTGCCAGACCCACGTGACCCTGTGTGCTGCAAGGTCCCCCAATGTCCCAGCACGGGCCCCAACCCCACCGTGTCCGGAGTGACTGGAGTGGTCACTGGGACCCGAACTGTGCCACCCACCAACCCCACCGCCACCCCGCCCGTCAACCCTCAGCCCAGTAAGTCAGTCTGTATTGGTGTTGTTGTTGTTGTTGTTGTTGTTGTTGTTGTTGTTGCGATCAGGCACAAGTTATGAGTTATTCACTCTTCAAGTGGTCAAAAGGACCTACAGAGCCATGGTAGTCTAGCTCTGCAACCTGGGACTGGAGGGTCTTCAAATTGGCCCCGTGTTCATGCAATTGTGAAATGCAGTCACAAGACCCCTCCGGACTAGAGTCTGCAGACTCGTGAGGCCAACGCTCTGACCACCTCACCACGAGATCGCACTGCTTGGTGTACTACATCACGCCAGTCTTGCCTTCTGTCCACGGTGTTGAAAATCTCAGGGCTGTTTCTGCCAGTCCATTCCTTGATGTTGCAAATGTAGCTAATTCGTGGCCTTCCTTTTTTTCTTTCTTTTTCTTTCAATCTTTCCCTGAATGGCCTCTTTCATTAACGAACACTTTTCACTACTCACAGAGTCCCTAGTTAATTTGCGTATTTGCTTGTTCCTCCAGCCCCTCCCCCGGCCTGCGTCTACAAAGGCAGTCGCTACAGCAAGGGCCAGAGATGGCAAGACGGTTGTGACTACGATTGTGTGTGTCTAGATGACATGACAGGCAACTTCCGGTGTACTGACAAGTAAGGAGGGTTTTTGTTTTAGTTTAGAGTTAAAGTTTACCGTCCCTAGCAAGACAGTTTGGTCATAATATGTTGTTGTTGCGATCAGGCACAAGTTATTAGTCATTCACTCTTCAAGTGGTCTAAGACCTACAGAGCCATCGCAGTCTAGCTCTGCAACTTGGGACTGGAGGGCCTTCAAATTGGCCCCTTGTTCGTGCAATTGTGCAATGCAGTCACAAGACCCCCTCCGGCCCAGACAACTGCTATGTGCAATGCAGTCATTGAGTTGGTACTGCCTATGTCAATGCAACATTTGGGACACTTATGGTTACAGCCATGATCTAGGACTGAACCAGGTGTATGTCACATCATTTCCTGTAGCCCTGGTGCTTGAACTTGTGTGAAAGACTCCATAAAGTTGACCACAGCACGGGACTTGAGATTAGCGCCCCTCTCTGATAGGACGGGTGGAGATAAACTTCTCACAGACACAGTCAGACACTGTCGGGGAAACAAATCAGTCACAAGAAAGTGATAGACAAACAAAGAAAGTAGTCGAAGATGATGACAGTCTAGTGGAAAGAAAGTGACATCTGTAGGTCCCCGTATGTAGTTCCATCACAGGTTTGTTCATACGATTCATACTACATCAAGTATGTGCATTTACAATGCCACTGTGTTTAGGAACCTTTTTGTAGCCTCACAGGCTGCCTGTACCTGTGTTCAATGTTTGTGATGTGCAATGTGTTGTATCCGTTCGTACCCTTTCGGGGGAGTAATAGATGTAAAGCGCTTTGAGCTGTCAGGAGGAAGAGCGCTATATGTTCTTCTTCTCGATCACTCAGATGGGAGCTCCAGTACTGATAGCGTAGGCGGCTGTCCTCTCCAGGTCCTCCATGCTACCATAGAGTTTTGTTTGCGTTGGTGTCTTTTCCCTCCACGTCTGACTGAAGCGCTATGCAAATGCCATTATACTGTCTTTCCTTTTCACTTCATAACTTACTTTTGTGTAAGAATAGATCCACTTTTTATGATGTCATAAACTACATCAAAGATACAAATA
>JAUELK010175686.1:0-10984 GCA_031471215.1 Gastropteron pacificum
GAAGATCGAGTAATCGAGAGCAGAATTTCTGCTTTGTTTTGAAATCTATTCAACTAATTTAAGACTTTTCAAAGGATCAATAAACAACACAAATACTTACTGTACATTTCAAAAATGAACACATCCACTGTAGAAACATCGTTCGCGTGAAAAGTAGAGAAACTCGATCGCGTCGTCGACCATGGACCACACTGGATGAACTCTGCCCCGGGGGTTTGTTGTTATTGTGGTTTACTTTGTACTCTAAGAATAGGTGGCGCTCACGGTCGCCTCAACCAAACAGTACGAAGTTTGGAGAGAATGACCTAGAAATGTAGCCCTTCACAATGGTACTATTTTTTTTTTAGTTGATAAGTCGTACGGGTGAGGAATACACTTAGATCGACTTTCCAAAGGATTAAAGGCTATTTATAGCTGAAATACTGACGAAAAAATTGGCGATTGATCCACACCCTCGAACACGCCAGTGGTTTTAGTGAAGCGATCCAATTTTTTTTTGCGGACGACGTACGAAAAACGGCAATTTGACCGGTCGAGTTGTCGAATTTTGAGACACGAAAACACTTCGCTCGGTGATCGGATGGTAAAACTACTTACATCATTGGAAAGAACAGACCTATATCTATACTAGAGACACATTTTTATTGAGATTGAGTTTAATGTAAAAGAGTTACAGCAGGTTGAAGACGACCCCTTTTTAGACCTATAACGGCGAATTCGCCCGCCGCGATGCGGGAGTTTGGGATACCTAATCAAGGTTTAAAAAAATGTTTCTGCATCTAAATGCTAATGAGATGAAACATTGATCCAGGGCGCAGAAAGTGTTTAATGCATTGTTTTCTTGTTTTGTTTTTACAGGTGTTTGAAGGCACATCTGGCATTGATGCTAAACACACTCAGTGTGAATTTACTGGTGACATCCAAAGAATGGCAGTGTCAGAGGATATGTCAGGTGATCTATTTAGTTTGCAAGTGTACCACATAACATTTTGGTTTGGGCAGTCTGTCAGCAATGTTTGGTGAAGTGGGCACAGTCACCATTCATTATTGTAACTTTTTTTCTTTTACTAGAGCTGTATCCTTGACTCAGTCACTTTTTTAAAAGTAATTTTGATTTAAGATTATAGGATGAAGAGGCAACTGTTGTTTTTTGTTCAGAAACTCTAGTTGATATCTTCTTCTTCTTCTTCCAGTAAGTTGGATCACTCAGACTTGAGTAGTACTCCAACGCGCATGATTAAAATTTGCGGCTCAGCCTTTCGACCACTAGAGTAAAAAGAAAAGGCTTAAAAAAAGGGGGGGGGGGAAGTAATGGATATAGACCTATAGAGAGATGCGATCACTTGTATTTGAGAATACCTTGGCTTAAATTGAAAATGATTTTAGAATGTCCTTATAAGTGAATATGCATTTGATTGTAATATCACTTGACTACTCTGTATATTACCTAGATGTCTGTGTTTTTTAAAAATATATTGTATGTCACATGTGACTTCTTGTCAGTGTGGAGTTGTGATATTGTTATTAAGCATTCATTCTGTTCATTGTCATAATCAAATGTTTTTTGGTTGTTTTTTTGCACCCAGGTCGTGTGTTCAATGGATCAGGAAAACCTATTGACAATGGACCTAGCGTTACAGCTGAAGATTATCTTGATATCCAAGGTACTTGGCTATACCTACTGGCCTACTGGTCTTATTTCTCTGTGACTAATTCAGCAGTATCTCTTACTTTCTGTAACTAGTAGTAGTATTAAGTATACATTTGATTTTTGTATGCTTTAGATTCCTTGACTCAATACTAATTAACTCTTGAAATTGTCTCATAATTCTTTATTTACGTTTTTCATCTATCGATCTTGTGCTGTCGAATCTCAAATATCTCAAGTACTTTATTGAAATTAACACCTAAGAAAGATGTATGCCTTTCAAAGATTGTTAGATAAGGTGACTATGATAAAAGGGGTGGAGTGGATTTTCTTTTGAAAATGTTGAATTTAAATTGTTTTTTCCCCCCTAGTTTTTCATCATTTTGATTCAATTATTTGTGTTAATGTTTATTTTTTAGTCACAGAACATTTTGTTATTGAGATGTCTACTGTGTGTTTAATTGTGTAGGTCAGCCCATCAACCCATGGTCTAGAATTTATCCAGAAGAAATGATTGAGACCGGTATCTCTGCCATTGACACCATGAACAGCATTGCCCGAGGACAAAAAATCCCCATCTTCTCAGCTGCTGGTCTTCCTCATAATGAGGTCAGTCTCTTTCCTGTTTAAAACTCGAATTTCATTGTCATTGATGGGGAAAATTATTTTAAACATATATATACTAAACTTTGATCTGGGACACAGAATCACAGAAGCATTGGTTGTTTGTCTAAGTATGTAAAAAAAAGTAAAAGTGGCATTTATATAGCATGGCTTCACTTAGTACCTTTTTGTTATTGTTAAATGCTGTTGATATTATTAAGATTTATAAAATTTTGGTCTTTTTTTGGTCTCTAATTTGCCATTATGTTATTCACCAGATTGCTGCCCAGATCTGTCGTCAAGCTGGTTTAGTCAAACTTCCAGGAAAGAGTGTGTTGGACGATCATGAAGACAACTTTGCCATTGTCTTTGCAGCCATGGGGGTATGTTGTTATGGAAACAGTTTCTCGGCTTATTTTCATTGCCAAATCATTTCAATGTTGTTGTTTTTGGGGGGCTTTTAAAAAAAAGTGCTTTTTCTTTACTGTGATAATCATGTGCTCAGTTAAGTGTACATTTTCTCTTTCTTTTAGGTGAACATGGAGGCTGCCAGATTCTTCAAGCAAGATTTTGAGGAGAATGGCTCTATGGAGAATGTGTGCTTGTTCTTGAATCTTGCAAATGACCCCACGTAAGTGCTGGTTTTCTAGCCAGTTATTTTTCCATCACTTGATTCAGTTCTAGTTCTAGGGTGTGAACTGATCAAAAACCTTTTTCCTATTGTTTTTTATTTCTCTCTTTTGACATCAAGTTCAAGCTCATTTTACGACCATTTTCATTTTATTAAAGCCCTGAATTTTGTTCTCAATTATTACCATCGTGATTTGATGTGTGAATTATTCAAATTATTGTGCTGAGAAAAACGTCGAGTAATAATTGTATTATGTTTACTTTCTTCCAGCATTGAGCGCATCGTTACTCCTCGTTTTGCCCTCACCGCTGCTGAATACATGGCTTATCAATGTGAGAAGCATATTCTTGTCATCTTGACAGACATGAGTTCATATGCTGAAGCTTTGAGAGAGGTGAGTTGGTGTTTTGGGTTGTGAAAAGCCTGTCAGTTAACCTTTAGGTTGGTTTATTATTCACTAGGTTGCCAGCTCATGGGTGAAACTCAGCATTTAGCACCAAGCCTGGAAAGTGAACAAATAGTTCACTTCAGTTAACTCGGCATGGCCTATTCGTTAGAAATGCAATTTCCAGTGGCACTAGAAGTAAGAAATGACTCTAATACGTTGTTTATTCCATCATGTTAGATATTGCGGAATGATATACTGTATGCCTGTTTCGAAAAGTAAGGAAAGCGTAATGTTCGCACTTGCACTGTTACTAATATCATTGTTTGTTTTCTTAGGTGTCTGCTGCTAGAGAAGAGGTGCCAGGTCGTCGAGGTTTCCCAGGTTACATGTACACAGATTTGGCCACCATCTACGAGAGGGCAGGTCGTGTAGAAGGAAGAAACGGATCCATCACACAGATTCCCATCCTCACCATGCCCAACGATGGTCAGTTTCAGGGTCAATTTGTGTTCTGCATTACTATTGCAATTCACTCTATCTTTTATGCAAGGGGCTAAAAAATCATGTACAAAAATGTTCAAACAATTTGTCTTATTTGACATTCTTAATTTGTGTCTTTTCTTGTTTGACTAGCACAGCCGCATGCAGACTTGCCAACCTGTACGCAATTGTGTATTTTAATGCGCAAAACTGTCAAAAATATGTGAAAGATCGTCCGTGTACGCATTTTTCGTAATTTTGTTACGCAAAACTCCCGATCCGTATTTTTACTCACACCTTGCCTTAGTAAGAAAAGGAAACAAGCTCATTTGTGCGAGAAAACGAAATTTCCTTTCCTCCTCGGTAGCTCTCCTCTTCCGGTGCCTTACAGAGAGTCTTTCTTTGTTTCTGCACACTGGTGACTAGCTCTCCTCTGCCTCTTCTGGATTACCGTGATATTGTGTTAGATCTAGATTCTAGATTTGGGATTCATACTTGAAATAGGCTATACTCAAAATGCCTCCAACTAAGCAGGTGTTTCTGAGTTCGTACAAAAAACAGTTCCCATGGGTGAAAGAATGTTCATCAAAAGGGGGTGACTCGCGGGACATCAAGCGTCATGTAAATAACAAAAAACATGAGGCGATAGAAAAACTGAGGAATTCGCAGAAAGGTAGCCTGGATAGGTTTACTGTTACTGATAAAATTTTAAAAAGGCAGCTGAGTTGGTGGAGTCAGTGAAATAGAAGGAGCTCAAAGATTCCACTACCAGAGCAGATGCAATGTTTGAAAATAAGCATTTTGAGAGCTTCCAATAAGCATTTACATTTTTTTAGGTTGGCAAGTCTGCGCATGTTGACATTGTATTTCTTTGTGTATCTGACATTTCAAGGACTACATCTTGCAGAGAAGGGGCCAACCTCTACGGATTTTCCATAGTTACTACAGATTTTGGTCCTTTTTTGATACATTTTGTAAAGTCATGACTTGGAGGTGTCTAGCTAGGTTCTAGAGTAGAGATACATACTGTACTGTGACTGTAGACTGTACTTTGAAAAGAGAAAAAGGCTGTGAGTGAACATTGCTGAATCTAGATCTAGACTGAGTCAATTTTCATTTTTCTCTTTCAAAATTACTGATCTAGATGTCTTTTTAAATTTTTCTTACATCTAATAATAGATTTCCTTTATGAATTTCTAAAAAGGATGTAAACACAAATAAAAACAGCTATGCGTAATTGTGCACTTTGTGCAGCATTTCACATAGAGGAGCATACTGATCAAACAGGACTATACCATTTTTTGATGCAATTACTATTGAAAGTGTCTTGAAACTACTGAAAATTAGGTGAGAAACTACTGATGTTGTTCTCGGTTACCAACTCTGGGGGTGGGTTACATTCGCTATTTCTTCAGCAATGTTGTCTTTGTGGTTTCCCTTATTGCAAGAAAAAGAAATGTGATCTTGTGAGAGCTTTTGTTGATCATTGATAATGTTTTCATTTTTGTGCACAGATATTACTCATCCTATTCCTGATCTCACTGGCTACATTACTGAGGGACAGATGTATGTTGACAGACAGCTTCATAACCGCCAGGTTAGTAATGGAAGTCGATTAATAAAGTATGTAAATTGGAAATCTTGGATCTTGTGGAAGAAGATATGCGAGCAATATACATGTATCCACTTAAAATGCGTTTTCAAAATCTTTGCCTGGATCTTGGTTTAAGTTTAAGGTTTCTATTTTCTTTTCTTTTTTTTATCCCACAGATTGTTTTGAAACCTTAAATTATAATATAATATCTTCACCTTCTCTTTGGGTATTTTGCATTGGTTTTAATGATTTTCATTGAGTCAATAGTTTAACTCACTATGCGCTTTGAATACATGACTTTTATGTTCTTCACAAATCTTGTTAGGTTGTAAAATGTTTTAGAAATGTGATCCATGGTCAGATCAGGATTTATTTACCATTGTATCCTTGGCACTAGCAGCACTACTGCAAGAAGTGCTGTCTGTGTGTTTCCATAAAGCTCTAACTTATTCATGCATTCATCTCTGTATACAGATCTACCCACCAATCAATGTGCTTCCATCCCTGTCCCGTCTGATGAAATCTGCTATTGGAGAAGGCATGACAAGGGAGGACCACGCTGATGTCTCAAACCAATTGGTAGGTTCTTTTGTTTTATACTAGTGTCAAGGAGGCACCAAACTTTGACAGTATGTGAGAATTACTGATTTACCAGTTTTATGTTCAGACAATAAGCAGTTGAGAAATGAAAATCACAAAGGAAAGTAAGCTAATGGTGGATGACCATTACACTGTAGCTAAGCTAGATTCTTGTTGTTAAATGACTGCATTTCTTTGGCTTTGTAAGAGGGAAGCAGGAAGATTAACTCAATAAGTCTCTATCAGTTTATTTGCCAAGTTATAAATCTGTTGATTAACTAAGCCTTGATAGTGGAAATGATTGCTCCCACTACTACGAGATCGTTTCTAAAATAGAAAGAAAGAATGGTTAAATTTAGATTCTATATCTAGGGTTAGTAGAAAGATGCTCCATGTCTAGATCTATCACTGACGACAGTAAACAAGCAGGTGTGTCCCAAAGTAGAGTACGTGCATGTTGTTACTTTGTTTAATTTAGTGCTGCGGTTTCAACAGATGGATCTAGATCTAGGCATAGACAGATTTAAATCTAGTCTACTCGAAACTCATGATTTCTTATTCTGTCAGCAAATAGACTCTAGTCATCCTGTCATGAGAATCTAGATCTAGACCTAAACATTGCATTTAGTTTTCCATTTTCTAGATCTGGATTCCACACTAGATCTAGCTATCTAGAATCTACCTAGATGAGGTTTTAATCATAACTCGATTATTTACTCTATAGTTACCCTTTTTCTTTTTAGTGGGGGAGGGGGGTAGACTACATTGTGAACCATGCTCACATGCAGCGATTTGGTTTTCCTCTTTTTTTGACAATTATTTCCCATTATCATTGACACTGGTTTCACTCGTATTTACGGAGTAACCATCTATTTATCAATGCCGCTATGTCACATTTCGTCACCTATTATTGAGACAGGCTCATTTATAGTATCGCTCTGTATATTTTCCATTTTTGAGTGCAGCTCTTATTGACCTCTATGGTCATCTTTCTCATCCCCAGTATGCCTGTTACGCTATTGGCAAAGATGTGCAAGCTATGAAGGCAGTGGTGGGTGAAGAGGCCCTTACAGCTGAGGACATGCTCTACCTAGAGTTCTTGGGCAAATTTGAGAGGACTTTCATCGCCCAAGGTAACAGTTATACCTTAATTTACATTGTTTTCCATATATGTCCCTGCCCTAAAATGTCATGCCGGAACGTAGTCGACTTTGATCATCATACTTGTACAATTTATTGAATGTAGTTAGTGAATTGTTAACAATTTCCTTTTTATCATATTGCTGCAAGTATTTTTTAGGGCTGAGTGCCTGGAAAGGGAAATTAATATGACACTTTTATCTTAGTCCTCAGAGACAAAGGCAAGGTAGCTGTCTCCATACACTCACAAACTTTTGTCTCTTGTGTTCAGGTCCCTATGAGAAGCGCACCATCTTTGAGTCCCTGGATATCGGATGGCAATTGCTGCGAATTTTCCCCAAAGAAATGCTTAAGCGTATTCCCCAGAACACCATTTCCAAGTACTACTCAAGAAGTGGTGATGAGGGTGAATCCAGTGCTGAGGTCACTCAATTGTAACACTGTCTTCCCACAAACCTGACTTTGAATGAGTAGACCTTTTGCATGTTTGGTCATGTGTTTTGTTTTTGTCTATGGATGTAAGTCTTCTGTGAACAATAGTGTTTCTGTTAGAGGGGCATTATATCAATGCGCTCTTTGAATATGATTTACTACTCCATCCTACTTCTTTTTTTACTTTTGCCATTTAAAAACAAATTGTGTCCCACACATTTTGCAAACATTTTCTTTTTTTTCAGTATGTTACTTTTTTTCCCCTCCCATTTGCTTTTCTTTTCTTTTTTTAAAACAATATTACATGTAATCCAACCCAGATTTCTTTTTTTTTTTATCATGCTTTATGGGGGGCCAAGAGAGTGCATTCCTGTACTGTGTGAAAGTGTCAATGTTAACAAATACCCATTTGGAGATAACATTACGCAAGAGATTGATGAGCGAGTCATTTGATTGTGTTTTACGAATGGTTGCCGAATGGAAATGAGCTCATATGTCACATCGTGTGTTTGTTGGAAGATCTCTAATTTGAAAGAAGAATGTGAACATTTATTTTAATCCAGCCATATATGTACATTGCACTAGTTTGTCATGGCCTTTTTTTTAAAGCTGTGAATGTTGCTGTTAAAATAGTATTCAGTCTTCGATTGAAAAACCATGTACATGTAGTAGTGCCCTTGATTGACTAGACTTACTTGTACTTATAGATTGGTGTACCAATGTTTTATAGTTTGAAATGTCAATGTTCTTTGTACATGTACTTCTCTTCATTATCAGTGCAATAGAGCTAGTATTCGTAGACATGTAGAGTTTAGGAATGAAGTAAAACATCAAAATGAGACCTAGAGCTGTGCCAAATGGGCCCTTGGTGGTGAATGACTCTTTCCAGTAGTGTGTCAGGTTGAGTTTGTCAGCTTTGGCAGGTAGCTTAGTCGTGGCTTGATGTTGCATGAACAGATCTGTCCCCATTCATTCAAAGAGTTGCTGTGATTCTATGTACAGGATGACTTATTGTATGACTTTGTGATCAACTGGTGTAGTACCATTCCCTCATATAATTAGAATTATATAAACTGGGTTATGACATTTTTGTTGGCTTCTTGATTAACAATTGTGTTTCTGAAATTATTTTAATGTAGCTTTAAATCAATGAAAAGCTATTACTTTGGTATGGTTGATGTATTGTACAATTTCTTCATCCATGTCTGTCTCTTTCACAGTATTTTATGCTGAGAAAACCAAACAAACCAGAAACTAAACTACTAACTACTATCTACATTTAGAGCAACAATGACTATTCCTTACATTTCTTTCTTTGACTCTAACGAAGTTCCATAATATCCTTTTCTGTGATTTTAATTTTGTCTGATCACACTTTTCAAATTGCTCAGCCTTTTTACCAAAGCCTCATAATAATGATCTACATTGTGGACCAGACAGCTGAAGAAAGGCGCTGCAGCATCACCGTATTCTAGTCAGAATAGAGCTGTGTGTGTGTATGTACTCAACGATGGTTCCCTCTTCATATTATTATGGGTGTGTTCATAGTTGTTCTTGGTATGCACTGACATGTCCTTTTGAATTGTCTACATATTCACACCCTTCACAGTTACATGTACATTTACTTCATTTGAACCTCTTGTGTACCATTCCATTGACATTATGTAATCAGACCAGTTTGGCAATACCTAAATCAAAGGTGTGTAGTTTACATTGCTATCATGTAAGTTGTAAGTAGTCAATAAACATTGACAAAGCAATGCAGCATGGTCGTATTTGTTACCTCTTTTTTTGTCTGTATTTTACCTCATTTTTGTACAGTGTGGTTGTGTATGTGTCGGTTACACATCTATCTACCTATCTATCTCTATCATTAAAAAAAATTGTTTAGCGTAGAGTAAACTAAACAATGCAAAGCAGTATGGGAAGTTCATAATGGTGTAAAATCAATCTCACTTCTTAGTTATTGGAGATCATCTGAGTCTTGGAACACCCATTTTCCATAATAGTATAGTACATATTATGTCTTATGTAGGTCATTTGCTTAATACTACTATTACTACATGAGTTTGAAAAACAACCCTCATCTTACTTTTCGTCCGTTTAGTGACGTAGTGCCCGTTTGTTAATTTACTATTTTACTACTATAAATTATAAAGTACATAAGTGTAGGCCTACGTACTATGTTGTGTTAGCATTATTTGTTTAGGCCTAGTCTAGCAATGAGAGGCCGTCGTGATGTCATCGGCTACAGAATATAATGCCAATTAATGACAAAATCGAGAAAACTCACTTGACAGGATAATGACAGGAAGACAACTCTTCCACTTCCTCACTCTCATTAATTAAACAACACCAAACAAAATTCACTTAGATCTAACTCGTTGCCTGTACACGGTACTAAAAAAAACTAAAAGAAAAGTCGCAATTCTTCTTTTACTTTTACTCAGTCTCACACCATGAGTATACATACATGTACATCAAAGACTGCTATACGTATGTAGTCCTCCTTGGACCGGAATTAATGGCATCCTGTGCCACCAACAATACAGTGCTCTAGCTTAGCAACCCATCGGATTGTCAGAGATAAAAGGATCAACGCCCTTCTGTTCTTTATGCGTCATCTTTGTTTGGTTTTATTTTCACTAACCGACCAAAATGATGTAGTAAACTATTATGAATATTCATCATCATCATCAGCAGCAGCAGCAGCAGAGTACACGAAAATAGTCACGTGTTCCGTGGTGTTATTCCGTGTATGTAGCTTCTTCCAAGTGTACACCGTGTTCTCAGCGAAAAAATAATAATAATAATATCAAATTCAAATGGAGTTTTATGACCGGTATCAAACCCGTTACGTATAATAAGACAACAGGCATACGTGCTGACCACTCGGCCATCAAGCCTCTCGCGTGTATTGATGATATCAATAATCGACCATTTAAATAGCGCTTTGTCTCGTTCTACAGCACATGAGTACTCCGACATACCTGTTTTATCCCAAAACATCATGGGAGGTATACTGGTAGTAGTGCTGCCTAGTCAGCACCCATACCACAATACTGACAAGATCTTTCATTGTCTATAGTCGGGTGCCAATTTTGTTTTACCTGTGTAGGGTGAGAAATGTGTGATAAAACACGTTTTTTCCAAGAGTACATCTGGTGGCGAATAAGAAAAAACTATCAAATCTAAATTGAGTCGGCATGGCCGGGATTCGAACCTCGGACCTTTGATTCTAGAGGCCAACGCACTGTCCAGTAGACCACCACCAGATCACAGAGAGGAGGGTCCAGGCAGTTTGAGGCCAATGTTGGCTCTAGACAAAGAAAGCATACACGCCTTTTCATTGATGAAAGTAGACAAGAAGGAAAATAAAGTAGTAGGCTTTTATGGGTTCCCAAAGCAAGTATATACCATACAATATTGAATAAATACAATACTATATTGTTGTAGGGCATCAATCATTGTCTTCTTTTTGTTTTCAGC